>JAJMBV010000064.1:0-55531 GCA_030585085.1 Petasospora xishuangbannaensis
TTACACTCTGCAATTAAAGAAGACTTCCATTAAGGGTATCGTCCTGAATATAGCTGTGTACAAGTACCATTGGGAGTGTATCTTTACAGACTTTGTAAAGATACACTCCCAATAGTACCTGCACACTGCTATGAAGTCTTCTTAATTGCCGAGTGTAAATCTATTGAGTTGGCACTTATATAAAAACAAGCACGTCCTTTAACTAAACATAGAACATGTTTTCTTCCGTTAGCTCTTAACTCCTTATATAATCTTATTCTTTAATCTGTTTCTGGCTGCTTGACTGCTTGACTTCTCGAATATTTCAATAACCTAATTCTTACAACTTTTCTTACCACATAAACATTTAAACAGTTCACACCAACTATACATTTTAACGACTTTTCTTGCCCCTCTATAATCAAACAACTACAACATTCCTGTTGCTCTAAGAATTCTTTTATATAGCATTACATATTGTTCTTCATTTGAAAGAAAAAGATAGCAACAATTGAAAGAACGGGAATAAAAAAACTAGAGACGACTTGCTTCTTAAACGGAAGAGACGATCTCATTAGCATGCCTCAACACCTCAACCATCTTTTGGCACTCTTGTCTTCTCTGCTTTGTGACCTCGTTTTCCTTCACCAGCTCAGTCATGTCATTGGAGCTGTATAACTTCTCCAATAGGATCTTCTGAATCTCATTTCTAGATTTCACAATTAGCTTGAGCATAACAGCCTTTGGAATGACATCTGCAACCGTTCTCTTAACAATATTAAAGTAGCTCTGAATCAGCAACTTGATTACTTCTGTTTCCATGGTTTCACGGTCACTCATGGCACCCGATGCTTTGAGCACAGGTGGAGGAGCTTCCATAGCTGCAAGCCTCTTCTTGTTTTTTGACGAGAAGAAACCACCAAAGAATCCGCCAGATTTGTCATCTTCTTGAGTGGCAGGAGCTGGTGATCCTGCAATTGGCTTGCCCGTCTTTGGATCAACCTGTACTTGTCTTGGATGCAATTTCTCCTGGACCATAGCCATAGCTTGGGATCCTTTCAACAAATCTGGGTGTGCAGTATTAATGTATGTCTCCTCTGATCTGATAATGTCTATGACAAACTCTTGTGTTGGAATGAGTGCAGCTCTCATGAACTCAATAAAGGAATTAGACAAAGCCTCCTTCAACTGGGGATATCTGGAGTACTTTGGGTTTTGCAAGATCTGTGTCAAGATTCTTACAAGTTCGTCAAAGATCAAGTTGATACAACGAACCGATGGGTCTTCGAATCTTTTGATCTGCTGCTTGACTAGCACTTCAAATGCTTGCGTACCAACAAATAGAGATGGAGCAGCACCGGAACTGTTGTACATGATGGTTCTGATATCAGTATCCTTGATCTGATCGAATGGATCCAGTGCATTAACACCATTCTTATAAATCTCGTGGAAAACAAAAGATATTCTGGCACCACCACTTAACTCCAGACTGGACAACTCCTTAGCTTCACCATCCAATATACCATTGTAATCCTTGCAAAAATCTGTAATGATGGCAAGAACAACAGAGCTTGGAGAATCCATTGTTTCAGGTCCTAGGGTGGCCAACTCACTCTGATATTTCTTCAAAGCAGTCTCGATTCTCATCTTAATGTCAGGCAAAGTCTGTTTGATGTGATGCAAGAGAATGGAATTCAACTTCTTGGCTAAATATGGGGTTCCACAGTAGTGTGCCTTAGATCTGTATGAAGGGTGGTTCTCAAAGAAGGCCTTCTCGTCATTCAGAGCGGCTCTAATTGTTTTATTTGTCTCAATGTCCTTCTGGCCCCTGTTTATCACAGGAACATAACCATATCTCAATGGAATAACACGACCAGCCAGGATATCGATGACATCGGTACCTTGGTCCATAAGATCAACCTTTGTCAAGACACCGATTGTTCTAGAACCTTCCGGATCGACTTCTCTGGCAAGCTTCAAACCGTCGCTATTTGCCAAGTCGGTGTTAGCGGCATTAACAGCGAGAATGATGGCGTTAGGTTTAGAGATAAACTTAAGAATCATGTCCTTGATCTGCTTCTCAATATCCTTAGGCTGGTCACCTACAGGAACTTTTGTCAAACCTGGCAAGTCGACAACAGTCAATGTGAGAACATGTGGGGAATAAATTCTCAAGTTGATAGGGATTGGTGAAATACCCGCATTGGAACCCACCTTCGCCTCTGTCTCATTGACAATCTCTTTTCTGATCTCATCAAAGTTGAAGAATTTCTTGCCCGGCAAATGAAGGAACTCACCCCACTCGTCGGCATTGTCTTCCGATTGGCCCTTGACGGAGCTGTTGGCCTCATTCAGGTTCAACAGGTCCTGGTTCGCAGAAGATGACGCCTTTGTTGGTCTTCGGTTAACGAGCTGGAGAACCAGTGGTCTTCTCGTGACGATGCCTGTACCTCGTGGAAGGAAGTCTCTGCCAACAATGTTCTCTAGAACAGATGACTTACCAGATGACTGTGATCCAACAACTGTGATTTGCGGCAAATCAACTGGCGACGAGGAGCCGCCGCCCAGAGGCGCAAGCGCATCCTGTAACTTGTTGATAGTAGCAATTAAGGCTTCGTCCATCGCAGCGTGTTGATTCGATAGATAGATTGGGCCGTCTAAATCGAACTTTCGAGGGGAATGTTCGTGCTGTTACCCAGACCTCGTGTTTCTGCAAGAGTGTGTTTACTTGTGTTGCTTAGTTGGCTATGCTCGTTGTTCTTTTTTTTGGGTTTACCAGAAGGAAGGCGCGGCATTGCTTAGGCGCCTTTCAGGCCATCGCGGACTTCGGGGACTAGCTCTCTTAGGCTCCAGGGACTGGGGGACTTTTCGGTGGCCTCTCGAGTCTCGGGAAAGCTCAGACCAAACACTGAAGAACGTCGTATAAAGCACTGATAACACTGTTACCTGCAAATGCTATTGGAAGCAGACTCACACATGTCCAAAATATCTAAAAAGGGCCTGTTTATTATCTTTTGAAGTGCTTGTTCCTCGAGTAGCTTGCCCTGTTGTGATCGCAGGCGTAATGGATGCCTGAGAGTGGCCGATCCACTAGAGTCGTGTTCTCCAAGGTGCAAACAGTCATTCCGCACGATACGGCCGTTTGGAAGGTCGGCACTATATCCTTCTTCTCGTTCCCTTTATACTAATACAACTCACGCCGCTTTTGAATATGGCTTATGGCCTATGTTAATGCCTGGGAATGGAAAGCCCAGAGTAAAAAACACCCGGACACCACAATGGCTTGATATGCGTTATCGCTTATCGGAGTCGTCCGATAACGAAAACTTTTCATGCCACTTGGAAGGTGTCAACAACGACAACGGAAAAGCAACGGTTGTTGTGAAGTTGTCAACTGGTGAGATCGATATCCGAATAGGCGTGGGAGTTCCTCGGTGTCTATTGGTATAAATCCGCTTTGCATCTTCTTAACTACCCGGTCAACACCCTTAAGATACCCTCAAAAGAACCCTTGCGTACGTGTTTTTTTGGCTGGCATTTCCCGGCAACCACATTAGAGGTCTTGTGGCACACCCCTTACGACTGCTGGTTGTTCACCTGCAACGCTTTACTCGGAAAATCCGCAATCACTTAAAAGCAGCATCCTAGAGATTACAGATACAGAAGTCGTTGCAATTGTGCTACTTTTGTCACTGCTGCTGATCTGACGACCCAACGCCTCACAGCTCACATAGGTGAAAGACAAGCATCATACAGTTATAACTCGAACCTCTTCTCCTACGCACACAAGCAAAGCCCCCACAGACACGCCATGAATTGGTACACACTCATAGTCAACGGCATCATCATCGGCAATCTACTGGCGCAGCACCAGCAACTGCTTCGGCTGCACAGATGTAGGGACCTCGACTCACCCTTTCTCCATAAGCTGTTCAAGGGCTATTTCTTCGCAGGCCTGTTATTTGCAGTATCGTCGGTGGACCTCCACCACCTACTGGTACCGTCGTTGCCCACAACACCCGCAACCGTAACCACGGAGAACTTGGTGTGCTCGCTTTTTCTTAGTGTTGTGTCGGCGGTGTTTATCATCACAATCCACACAACACACCAGCTAGACGACCCTACTGAAAGCGCACTATATGCCGAAGACCTAGAACGCCAGCTTCTGCTATCCACCGACTCCTTCAACACCACAGAGCCGGTTGTCACAATGAGCTCGTCTCCAATCTCCAGATCACACAAGCTCCATGTGGCTCTCATGACCAAGGACACATATCACACCCTAGCGGACTCTGCGGCATTACGATCCAAGGATATCTCCCCAATCCAGAGCTATGGAGGAAACACGCTTGATCGTCACGTCGAGCAATCATCCATACCATCCCATAACTCGAGTGCTTCACCATCCAGTAATATAGGAAGAAAGCTTAGTGTTGCCGTTAAGACTCCAATTCTGGCGACACTTCTTAGTGGTGAAGGTGCCATCGCCACTACACTCACTCATACAGGACCAGCTGGTACTTCACCCCCTTCGTGGACTGTTGCACTTCCTTCGATAATTGTGGCTTTCTACCTCGCCACACAGGTTCTATACTCCATCAGCATCGTCAAGACAAATGTGTATACGCCGTATCGCCGACTATTGGCGACGGGTGCTTGGAGCATTGTTCTGGGTGCTCTCATTGTAACAACAACGGCTTTCGAGTGTTTATCGATGGGCGGACCTTTCTGCTCGCTAATCCAGTTTTCAGAACTGCCGTTGTTGAACTATGCCGTTGCAGTTGTGCTAATTCTCTATGGCATCTGTACTCTCGTGCAATATCTGTTTCTGACACGCAAGAGAAGTGCCATTTACTCCCGGGAGACCATAACATCGATCCAAGTATATAACAGCATCGGGTCGCCGTCGCTACGCTCGGTACACTGACATGGCTGAGGTATCTGCTGTGTGGCCTTTTGGGTTGCCCTCGCTGCTCGCATGTTGAGATGTTATGTTGCCTTCACGGCACTTTCGTAAAAGACCTTCCTTGGTGTTTCTAGCACCCTTAATAATATGGCATTCAAAATCCTCTGTAGTGGCTATCTAGTTTCACTGGCATTCCATACTGAGTCGTGGCATGAACTGCAGATCTCTCAGTATCCTTATGCTTATTGCTATAGCTTCCATCAACACCTGGACACCGTATCACCACACCCGAAGACCACTAATATACCCCGGATCTCTTTGGCAGCCAACGATATCCGAGGCCGCGCCTCCGTTTGAACTGTGTACACCCGCCTGGTCCTCTTGGCTTGTGGTCGGGCCCCGGTGATTCTGAGGGACAGGGCCATTCCAGTTGGCTGAGCCGATGGAATGAATTGAATAGAGATCGTATCCCATTAAGTCGAATGCGATTGAAGGAGGAACAGTCCCCTAACATTAAAGCAATTGAATTGAACTGATTTGAATTGAGAGAATAGAATAGAGAATAGAATAGAGAATAGAATAGAGGATAGAATAGAGGATAGAATAGAGGATAGAATAGAGAATAGAATAGAGCATAACCAATGACATTACATTTAATGGGAAGCGCTTGGCGTTGTCACACCGTCTGCGTTGACGGCCAACTGCACTCCCTGCGTTTCTGGAGCAGAAAGGCGCTTCCTTCTACACGGGTTCCCACTTTTGCGGTGGATGTTCCCTAGCTCTCGATCCCATACGCATATCTAGGATCGTCCAGGATCTTCTACAAACTTCTGGCCTCGCCATTGCTCTTTGTTGTCCTTCGTCGCTCTTTATCGCTCTTTGCCGCTCTTTATTGACCTCCCCCTCTCCCATCTGCCTGGCCTCCCCAAAGTTCTCGCGGTGCCCACTAAAGCCACAGCGCCTGAGCCTCTATTAGATAGGCTGGCATATCCACCACCAGAAATAAAACCAACCACTTAAATCACCACTACTCGTGCGAGATCAGCACATTTCGAAAGAAACTCTCTAAAGACGTTGCCACTACATTCAAAATACCATTCCGTGCCTCTGACCCACTCTCTCTTTCCAATTGGCCATCCACCCATCTCTGCTACCGGCCTTTAAACCGCTCTCCCTTACCCCCTCAAACCCCTTGGCACTGATATAGGGCCCTTTTGAAGTGCGAACAAGGCGCAACACGCTTTTTTTTTCTCTCTTCCGCCCTTTCTGCCCGAGCTAAAGATAGCGGAACGGTTCTAAGTAATCGCACTTTTCACCTTACGGGCATTTACTTACTACCGGGCTCGGTAGCACTTCACCAAACACAACAACCAAAGCCGACAACAGAACGTCCGGAAAACAAACAAGGACTCTCACACAGATCGGATATTCACCTACTCATAGTTTCATAATCCCGTCTATATATCATATACCCATCTTCTTTTCCTCCTCTCCCCCTTGCCCTCATTTGCTTTCCCTTTGCTTTACGAATTCTGATCACAACACAGATGGCCCTTACAAAGCTGCTTAACAAAGCCACCAAGGACGACGACACGACAAGGGCACGCACTCCTTCAGATGCACAGGCTCATGGTACAACCATCAACACCGAAGATATCGATGAGGTGGACGAGCAGGGCCAGAGCATACTGATGGGGATCATCACACAGCTTAGACCCGGGTGCGACTTGTCGAGAATCACCTTCCCGACGTTCATCCTCGAGAGAAAATCGATGCTGGAGAGAATTACCAATCAGCTACAGCAGCCTGATATCCTCCTAGCAGCTCATGTTGCCGAAGCACCATTGGGCAGATTTCTCCTCTGTGTGAAGTACTACCTTTCGGGGTGGCACATTGCTCCAAAGGCCGTCAAGAAACCTCTCAACCCGGTTCTCGGTGAATTCTTCACCGCATACTGGGACTTACCTAACGGTCATCAAGCTTACTACATCTCCGAACAGACTTCCCACCACCCACCAGAGTCATCGTACTTTTATATGATCCCTGAAGACCACATTCGTGTCGACGGTGCGGTCTTGCCAAAGTCCAGGTTTCTGGGCAATTCCACCGCTGCGATGATGGATGGTGTCACCGTACTCCAGTTTTTGGATATATTGGACGCTGAAGGCAAGCCGGAGAAGTACACGTTCACTCAACCAAACATGTATGCTAGAGGTATCTTGTTTGGTAAAATGAGAATAGAGATGGGAGACCACATGATCATCAAGTGCCCAACAACAGGCTATTCCATTGACATTGAGTTCAAGACGAAGGGATTTATCTCGGGTACTTATGATGCCATCGAAGGTACCGTCAAGGACAAGTCAGGAAAGCCGCTTTTCGAAATATCCGGTAAGTGGAACGATGTAATGTACATCAAGGACATGAGTACCGCAAAAAAGTCCACATTCCTCGATGTCAACAAGACCACACCATTGCCACCAAAGGTACGCCCATTGGAGGAACAAGGAGAGTTTGAATCCAGAAAGTTGTGGAAGAAAGTCACAGATGCTTTGGGCCAACGAAACCACGAAGTCGCCACCAACGAAAAGTTCACAATCGAAGATGCACAGAGACTTGCAGCCAAGAAGAGAGCCGAAGAGGGCGTGGAATTCCATCCTAAGATGTTCAGAAGATCAACTGATCCAAAAGAAGAGCTGGAATACTATCTCTACAAACATATTCCAAATGACGCAGATCCATTCGAACAAACGAAACTAATATTGGAGGCTGTTCCAATCCTTCCAGGCCAGAAGTTTACCCCAGAGTTTGATATCCCTGCCTTCAAGAAGCTCTCCATTGATTAAAGCTTTTTCTCTTTAGGGCATCCTTGTGGGCACATATCTTTTTTCATTCTCTTGAAGGAAATGGCATCACACCAATACCACTCTTGTCATTTTAATTTTATTGTTTATGTTGCTTTTCCTCTCTTTTCCTTCCTCTTACAAGATATTACGAAATTCAAAAAAATAGAACATTAAAGACTATGTAGATCGCTAAATAATAGTCCCCATATCTGCTGTGTCTCTCAGATAGCGGTCAAAGATGAATTCTGTATGCCAATTCAACAGCCTTTTCCAATTGGCATATGTTTGAATTTTCTCTTTTAACAGGAGATCACCGTCTAAGTCAGGCATATTAGTAGTAAAATAGCCATTCTTTACAACCACCTCCAACCCCTTTTGCCGAAGCCAGACTTGTTCCATAAGAGAACAATGAACTACAACTTGCTCCATAATTTGCCTTACAAGTAGTCGATCCTGCCATTGTTTGACGGTGTATAATAGCAGCTTTCCAAATGTCTTGTAAGGCACATCTGCCACACATTGAGAGTCCCATAGCCACTTTGACCAGCTCATAAGCTTCTCTCTTGGTTCAGAAACAATTAAAGCTATATTCTGAAATACAAACTTTAACCTTTTAGTCTTGGCGTACTTGTTATACTCCTCACTCGCCATCTTCAACGCCAAACAATTCATTTCAATGGTATCAGTATAGCAAGCCCAAGCAGACACATCATTAGGGTTCATTTTACAAAACTTTTCTACCTCTTTGGTGATGCTTTCTAAGAAAACACTTGAAGGTTCAAGCTTTGAAACGTTAGCAATAAATGTAATGAAATTCCAAGCATAGTAGTTTGATGGATGGAGCTTAGCCGATGCGAGAGCCGTCTTGAAGAACTGCAATAGGGAAATATTGTTAACTCTGGGCATCTCATGGCAGTAGATAAAGAGTTTCTTAAATAAATGCCATAAAGATGATGACTTGTTAACCTTTGCGATATTCGAGTTGAGAAGCGTCTGAAGCAAGTAAAACTCGCGTATAAAGAACCCCACAGGTTCCAGGGTGACGTCGGCATCAACCAGGGACAGAGGGTTCGAACAAGACGCCAGGATTTTTGTCACAATCTCATCATGTATACTAATTACAGAATGATTCTCGTTTGTAGTAAGAAGCATTCCGATCGTCATAAGGTATACTTCTACTAAGGTGCTTTCATCACTGACAACTACAGGTTTACGTTAGTACTTTTGCACAAAGGAGTAGAAAAAAGACAGAATGTTAAAGGAACTAAGGTATATCATACTTTGTCCATTCTCCAAAAAGCTCTGCAATAGAGGATGGCACTCCTCCAGAATTTCCTTGAAAGTCTTTTTGAAAAGCACAACTTCTAGCATATTTCCGGAATGACTATAAACGAATCGAGCCTTGTACTCAGTCATGTCGCGCATCAACAGAAGCCGTCTTTCGGTATAGTCTAGATTGGAACATCCTGAAAAAAACTGCCTTGTTACAGGAAGAACTTTAGGCATATTAATGCAACCATGTAGAGATGTGAATTCTTGTTTGTACCTTAATCCTTGTGTGATCTGATCAAAGCGCTGGTGGATTCCAAAAACATACCAAAAACGCGAACGGAGCTGTCTGAGACCAACTTCAAGCGCTACAATGCTGCACAGGAGCTTACTTAGAAATACACTAAACATAGGAAAAAGCAATGTAAAACTTAATGATAAGGGAACTGAAAGAAAGAAAGAGATTCAATGAACCTGAACTACCCCAGATTCGAAGGGTGCAGTTGAGGTAATCTCTTCGCTATCGACTTCAGTGTCATCGTCTTCCAAGACCGCGCCCTCTAATTCAGCATTTCTCAGCAATTGCACAGCTCGCTCATCATCCCCATTTATATCAGGTGCAAATAGTAAGACAAAAGCAAAACCAAGTACTAAAATGGTACAACCATAGGCAAAATTGGCGTTCAAATCAGGTTTAGTAGAACCTGAGTCTACCAGAAGAAGGGTGCTGTTATACCGTTGCTGCTTAGTACTATTTATTCTGTTGCGTTCAGGACCAAGTGCTTTACCTCCAGAATTAAATGGCGGTGATATGGAAACACTAGACTGGTTCTTGGAAGACTCTTCTTGAATTGTACTGGCGGATTGTGGCTCGAAAACTTCAATAATTTCTTCAACAACAACGTATTCAATGATGTCGTCGCTCTGTTCCTGACATTCAGCATATTTGTCGTCAAATTCACGACGACTAATCATAGAGGCTAGAAGCCTCCCAATATCTATCGAGTTACTGGGAACTGGTACTGGACGTCCTGCCATAGCAGTATTAGTGACAGTTGATGTTGTAGTTGTAATTACAATCTCACATCCAGTTTCGGTTTTAGTTTTAGCTTCAGTTTCAGTCTCAGTTTCGGTCTCCGTCTCCGTTTCAGTCTCAGTCTCAGTCTCGGTCTTAGTTCTAATTTTAATTTCAGTTTCGATCTCGGTTTCAGTCCCATAGATCGTATTGTACTTTGTAGTAGTAAACGGGTACCACTTATACTTCAACCTAGTAGTTGTTTCATCATACTCTGTTACCGTCGATACTGGGTGCCATTTTGTTTGTACAACATCAGTTGTCTCGGTAAAAGTAGTAGTTGTAGTAATCTCTCCCCAATTCTTAAGCTTTGTTTTGGTAATCCTATACGCAGTTGTAGTTAAAATTCCTGAATATGTGGTCGCTGTAGTAGTTAATGTTTCTCTCCAAGCTGTTGCAAATTCGATTACTGTCGTAGTCATTGTGTTTGTGATTGTAAAGTTGACAGTCTGGTCTGACTCCTCGACTTCAATTATAGTAACATTGGCAACAGTGTTAGTTTCGGTCGTAGTATCCAAAACTGTGATTGTCTCAGTAGTAGATTTAGTCAAAGTATCCTTGTACTTAGAAACTGTTCGTTTACCCACAGTCTCCGTTAAAGTACTCCCATAATCCGTGGCTGTAACAGTTGTCACATCCTTATACTCTGTAGTTGTTAAAGTTGTGGGGCGAAAACGAGTCTGGAGAGAAGTAACTAAACTTTCGGAACACGAGATATTTGGAAAAGCAGTAGATACCGAAGTGATTACTAACGATTCCGTGGTCGTTAAAACAATTGTAATGGGGGGCAGATGAGAAGGAGGGCTGGATGAATTATCTGAAGGTCTGATGGAAATAACTGCAGTACTGGAGGGTACCTCTGATGAGTTGATAAAAGCTGTGGTCGAAGATAGACTTTCTGATGGATTGACGAAAACTGTAGTAGAAGATGGATTCTCGGATGGTTTGACGAAATCTGTAGTTGGTGGGCTCTCTGGTGGTTTGACAAAAACGGTTGTAGTCGGTGAAATTTCTGATGGTTTCACGTATACTGTAGTGATTGGTGGAATCTCTGGTGGTCTGAAGTAAACTGTAGTGATTGGTGGAGTAAATGAGAAGGGACTCTTTGATACTGTAATGGTACCGACTAGGGTAGATTGTGAAGAAATGGGTGTAGAAGATTGGAAAACCGTAGATGTAGTCAATGAGGTGAATGTACTTGTGAACTCCCCAGAACCCGGCTTAGTAACGGTCTTAGTAATGGTCTTGTAGAGCTTTGTAGGTGAGACAGTTGTGCTCATAGTTACCATAGAGGTAGTAAGAGCTAAAGAAGAGCTGAAAGAAGATCTCGATAATGAGTTAAAAGAATGAGCAAATTTAGAGGTATGAAGCCAGAGGGATTGCATATTAAAAATCTCGGCACCCTTGGGATATATGTGAACTCCATCTGATCTTTTATATAAAACCGCAGAAGGCATTTTAAGGGGACTTTCATGCTTCCAGCGAATGTCTCTAGGATGAATTGATTTACCTATTTCACCACTATTCTTTTTGTCTGTCTTCAACTCCCCCGATTCCAGAATCTTCATATTTGGCAGCTTGTTGAACTTAATTCCAAGCTTCCTTCTAGGTATTGAAGCTCTGCGACCAGACTTCTTCCTCTTCTTCTTCTTCTTTTTAGATGAGATAGCATCCCCCGACAAAGTTGCCCTGTGTTTCTTAGGTCTCATAAAGACACTGTAGTCTTCATATTCGATTGCAGGTTGAGTAGACTCTTTTGAAAGCTTCTTTCTATCCAGAATGGAGAACCGCTCCATTTTTTTTTTCGAACCTCCCTTAAATGATGCTCCCTTAGCAAACTTCTTAGCACTAGTGCCTAGCTTTCTATGAGACTCCTCAATTGCAGATGTCAAAGAATCAACCTCTTTATCTTCAGAAGATTGTGGTTTGGAATTAACAGAAAGCAGTCCAAGTGTATCCCTCTTAGAGGCCCTATGATCTTTCATTTGCCTCCTTAGTGAAGACTTCCTCATAGTATCTAGCAAGTCACTATTAGGGTTAATTGGCAGGTCAAGTACCTTAGGATCAACATCCGGGTGAATGTCATCGAAGCCAGCAAATATATCAATTTCGTCGTTCATCGAAACCTGTCCTTGTTTCCTGGGTGATTTGTGTTCTTTGAACCGGGATTTTCCTTCTATAAGGTTATCATCTATATCCGCATTCCTGGAAAACAAGTACTTGGTCACAGGTTTGGTCTTACAGACGTCCTTGACATATCTCTTGTACCTCAACTTTTCACTAAGGTTCTTGCAGTTCGGATCATAGCAGACACGACTGAAGTATCTTCCAAAGCAGCATGCACATCGGCACTCATCATATGCATTATCGTTAACGCAATACGGACAAAAATATTTTGGGTCATCCTTCAACAGTTGAATGCCCTCCTTAATACAATCCTTTACTTCTCGTTTATCACAACTCGAAGTATCGTATCCAGGATAAAAGTCATCAATTTCGCAGAAAGATTCTCCCACTCGAGCCTTGACATCATCGTAATTGTCACCACCAAATGTAACAATCGAAGGGCTATTCATTTCTTCGGAATCAAGCAAATCAGCCTCTCTTTTCACCAATCCATCACTAGCATGGGTAGAAATTTCAAGTGATTCTGTTTCGTAGGAAGTGTCTTCGGTGGTCTCACAACTACTGTCTGTTGAAGATTCTTCAGTTGAGCTCGTAGGAACATCTGGAAAGGGGATAGCGCCTCCCGTGTAGTTCGCATCAGCATATTTTGAGCATATGAGGTTAGCAGCGACTTTGAATTGAGTGACGGCCTTCTTACTTGAACAGTGACTTTCAGCGCACAGGGCCATCTTGATTTCGAGACAACAGGCGTTGTTGCATGGGTTAACAGTCGAAGAATTTGTGTAATCTGGAATACATTTGCGACTCTTGTAATGATTTTTGCAATAATATAAGTCACGAATGTCACAACTGTCGAGGCCAAATTGCATATAATCAGTAAGGTCTCCTGTTTCCAAGGTGCATTGATCTAGAACCACAGCAGTTCTGATCCCAACATTGGATGATGGATCACTAATTGCGGTTCTCCAAAGATACTCGGCCTCATACTCGGCCAACTCTTCCTCAACATTTAATGAAGATGCGACTGGTCTGAGATGGCGAAGAAAGTTTACTTCTGCAGCAACGTCTTCTTCATCAAGAGCGATTTTAATGCTGTTTGCAGACAATGGGTCTGCGTCACTAGTCTCAGTAGTATTCTTCTCTTCGGAGCAATGTAGCGCAAGAGACTCGATGCTATCTTTAAGGTTAGTGAAAAGCTTTGATGGATAGTATCGTTCTGCGCAACCAATATATAAGTTAGCCATAGTGCATACTTCATCACAAAACTCGGGATAATCTCGTTGGATGTTTTGAACACTTAATGTAAGTCGTAATAAAACCATCCTCGATCCTATGACACAACCAAGATATGCCATACGGGGTTTGGTTGATAAATCAGGGGATGTTGCGGATATTAAAGGGTGATCTATAATACTTTGAACATCATAATTGCATCTCTGGTCTGTATCCAAGTATTTGTTTTTATAGTTTTGAACCATGGAAACTGTATCGGGGTCATTAGATGCAGTCTGGTAGGCCTCATAGAAAACATTATAATCTGGGGAAGATAGTAAGGTTTTAATTCCTGTTAAAAGCAAGTATCCGTTTCCATCGAGAGAATCAAGAGCATCGACAAGCTGTCCAAGAGAAATCTCTTCTATGTTTCCAAAAGCCACACTTGCTCCACCTTTGAATATATCATCAAAAGTTTGGATGTCAACATCTCGTTTTTGAAGTGGCCTCAATTCCGATTTGACGCCAATGGTAGGTCGAGATGTTCTGCTACGCTTAAATCCTGAGAACTCTTCAAAATCTGCCACTTCATTGTAAGCATTGTCAAAGAATTCAGAGTCCTCATCTCTATCATCTTCATAATCATTTTCACAGTCTGAACATAAGGATTCATCTTCTAAGATCTCATCTAGAGTTTCGAGATCTGGGAAGTCCTCCTCTGTGAAATCTTCTTCAGCGAAATCTTCTTCTGCGAAATCTTCATAATTGAAAAAAGACTCTCTATTGATCGAATCCACTTCATCATTAGGAAATGTGCTTTCATCGGTCATGTCCTCTTCGTGCATGAGAACAGAGTCTCCATTAATCGAGCCGTCTTCGTCATGGAAAGGATATCCAATAATTGAGCCGTCTTCATCAATAACGAAAGATCCTCCACTGAAACCGTCATCGTCAAAAGGGAGAGCCGCTTCTTCGTCATTATTAATTTCACTTTCATGAGCTTGTTGTAAAACTCCAAGCTCATTTTCGCTCTCAAACGAAGTGCCAGGATCGTAAATGTAACTATCGTCAAATAATTCAATAGAATCTATTTCTTCTGTAGAAAAGTCTTGAAGGGATTCCTTGGTGTTCTTGTCAGTGAGGCCGGCTACATCCTCTTCATTGGTACCAGTGACATCATCAAAAGAATCGTCAACATTGCCATTTTTCCCTTCTTCAGCTTCCCTTGCTTCATTTAATTCTTCAAGGCATTCACTAGTGAAAGATCTTTTTTTGAAATGCCGCTGGTATTTGTGGCGGAGACCTTTAATGTTGAAGGAATCAGTAATGTAATTGAACAATACGGATTTTTCGTCTTCATCGAGAGAGCGATAAACCGAATTGTCATTGGAGATGAACAACTGGATGCGACCGGAGTCATTTTCATCGATGTACGGCCTGATATTAGTTCGAATAGGCGAGGAAGAGCATACTGCTGAGATATACCCTCTAGCTCTAGAATACTCATCATCGTTCGCACAATGATTACGGAAACAGTAGTTTACAACATATTGGTAGAAACAGCAAGTACAAGCACAGTCCGAGTCGATAGATCCGTCGGTGACATCGTAAACGCCTTGGATAGACACCAAGGAACACCCTTCACACAAATACTGGTCTTCAAAGCCACTGTCGTAGCACTCAAGAAAGTCCTGGGACTGTCAAGCGGGTGTGCGTGCGTTAGACCTTGTTCGGGCTGAGAGGGGTGATGAAATTCAACAGTATGGAACAGCTTACACAACGTCCTAGGTTTACTGGTGTATCTAAAGAAAAGAATGATCGGCAGACGCCATGGTTGTTCTGGGCGGCTAATGCTGGCGTCGCTAATAGTAAGAACAGAAGATATGAACCACGAGTAGTGATAAGCGCTGCCATGAGGCTCCTAGCCTCGAGATAAAGTGCCATCATGAATGAGCACATCAAAAACCAACAAAAACAAAGCTCAGTATTGATTTAAGCGCTTGTATTCTTTTTAAACTAACATAGTGACACACTGAACTGGCGGCTAACACATTCTTTTTATAGGGCGTTCTTCTCTTTATAGAGATTTTGGAGGGCCAGAATAGAGTTTACCAAAAGGTAAACAAAGGAGCGAGCGCGTTGCCATGGTGATCGAGTTTTGATATTCTCCACCTCACCCCTATAAAGAGGAAATTTATTATGTTGGATATGATATTACTGCAATATCTGGGTGTACCCACTCTTTCTGTGTCTCATTGCGCTAATGCAAATAATACAGTACTTTGTGGGGGCGGACAGCTACCAGTACGGTGGATTGGATTGTGGTCCAAGCAAGGCACCTTTCTCACAGCAGATGTCAGGGTCACATGTCAAGTGTGACCTCGTGAGGCGTTTAAATCAGGCTGTAAAACCTTCAGAATTGATAAACCCGGCACCATCTGAGGTCCAGGTAGTATACTTCCGTAAGCCTGTACGAGTGGCCTGGTCTTACGTTACGGCTGCGTACTCTATGCGCTGTTTAGCAGACATTTTGTCGTGTGCAATAAGGGAAAGCACAATCAAGAAAAAAAAGGGGAGGGGACAAGCACCATCATAGCCCGGTGCCTAATAACCGAACTGTTAAGTAAGCACTGTCCATCTCTTTCTAGAAATTTAATTGTATTAACAAAGCCCCGCGCTGGATCGTTTGGGCGGCGTCGTTTGTTTCATCCTATCAAATCGTACCATATTGACCTTACTCATCTTGCGCACCTCCCAGCATGGCGCCGTAAATTTCAGAACGCATACCTTTCAAAGTGCTGCACAAAAAGGGGAACTTCTTTAACCGCAACGACAGGCACCAAGGGGGAAATTTATATACTACAAACGATACAGCATAATACTAAGTGAAGGACTTCATAGAGATTGATGCTCTTCCACAATTGCTCTTCTTCTCTTTCTTTTTTGTTGCTGGCGTTTCAAATCTCCTGTGAGTGTGATGTAGAACGCGTCGTTTACTATACCGCGAACGAGTAAACGAGTCTCGACAGAAAAAAACATCGAAAGATCAGGAAGGTTATATATATATAAGTCTTCACACCAAGCCACTGGCTTTCAGTCGTTCGCTTCTATCAACCGTTCCCGAGCCAATCACCTCGTGTGCGCTTGTCGTTTGTCGTTTGTCGTCTGTTTGTCTGTCGTTTTCTTAGGTTAACAAGAATGGCCGTCCTGCAAGAACTGGTGGAGTCCGCTAAGGACCTCACGACTTATCTCTACTTCGCCTTCATTGCGCTTCCAGTGTACCAAAGAGCGTTTATAGCTCTATCTGCCCCATTCATCTACAATATTGTTTGGCAGTTACTATACTCCCTCAGAAAGGACAGAGTTCCTATGGTTTTCTACTGGATTCCATGGTTTGGTTCTGCTATCCCTTATGGTATGCAGCCTTATGAATTTTTCGCTGACTGCCACAAGAAGTACGGTGATGTCTTCTCCTTTGTTTTGCTGGGTAGAGTTATGACTGTCTACTTAGGTCCAAAGGGCCACGAGTTTGTTCTTAACTCCAAATTGGCCGATGTTTCTGCTGAAGCTGCCTACCAACACTTGACTACCCCTGCTTTCGGTAAGGGTGTCATTTACGACTGTTCAAACGCTAGATTGATGGAGCAAAAGAGATTCGTGAAAGGTTCTCTTACTCGTGATGCTTTCAGAACATACGTGCCAAAGATTAGAGAGGAGATTCTTAGCTACTTTAAAAACTCTGAAAACTTCAGATTTGGTGAGAGATCTCACGGCATCACTGACGTCATGCTCTCCCAGCCAGAAGTTACCATTTTCACAGCTTCCAGATCTTTGCTTGGTGATGACATGAGAAAGAGATTCGACACATCGTTTGCCCAGTCGTACTCCGACTTGGACAAGGGCTTCACTCCTCTTAACTTTGTTTTCCCTAACTTGCCTCTTCCATCTTACAGACGTAGGGATGAAGCACAGAAAAAGATTTCTGGTACTTACATGAGTTTGATTGCGGAAAGAAGAAAGCGTAACGATGTTCAGAGCAGAGACTTGATCGACACTATGATGAAGAGTGCTGTCTACAAGGATGGAATCAGAATGACTGATCAAGAAATTGCTAACTTGCTAATTGGTGTTTTGATGGGTGGCCAGCACACTTCTGCAGCTACATCTGCTTGGTTCTTGCTTCACTTGGCTGAGAAGCCAGAGCTTCAGGATGAAATATTGGAAGAAGTTATGGCTGTTTCTAAGGGTGAGGATGTTACTTATGATATGCTCCAGGAAATGCCACTTGTGAACAATGTTATAAAGGAGACTTTGAGAATGCACATGCCACTCCACTCCATCTTCAGAAAGGTTATGAACCCAATTCCAGTTGCCAACACTTCTTATATTGTTCCAGCTGGTCACCATGTTCTCGTTTCACCAGGTTACTCTCAACAGAATGAGCTTTACTTCCCGCAACCAGAGGTGTTCAACCCACACAGATGGGATTCCAACAACATTGCAGGTAACGGTGATGACACTGTTGACTATGGATTCGGTGCTGTTTCTAAGGGTGTTAGCAGTCCATACTTGCCATTCGGCGGTGGTAGACACAGATGTATCGGTGAGCAGTTTGCATATGTCCAGCTTGGTGTTATTTTGTCCACGTATGTTAAGACCATAAAGTGGAAGTTCCCAGCTGGTGTCAAGTTGCCAAAGGTTGACTACCAATCGATGGTTACATTACCAACTGCGCCCGGTGTTATTGAGTGGGAGTTGAGAAAATGAAGAATTGATCTGTTATTTAAGTTACGCGAGTTCATTTCCTTGAGACTAACATTAGGTTAGAGTTACTTTCTTCGTATGCCTTTGTTAAGGCATTAGTTTAGCTTTATTAATTGTACATTAGAGTCATGTGTTCATCCAGCAATTGTACGTATGTTAATCAAAAGTAGGCGGTGATTCACCATCATCATCGTACACATTCTCAAATTCCTCCTCAGCATTCTCTTTCTCAACTCTCCCTACTGTTTTACCAGTATTTGAGTTAGCTTGGGTCTTTCTTCCAGTATTCCCGTCGATGTCGACTTCTTCAACGTTAGAATCAGGAGCCATAAGGCCCTTCATTTCATAAGCTTCTTCTGATTCCTTTAAGTCTTCTATATCAGAAATGTGCCCGTTTATCTCCTTTGCACCAAAGACGCTAGATTCTGACTTTGGAATCGAAGCCTGGTCAAGCATATCATTAATGTCGATACCGGCAATATCCGGCTCCAGAGTTCCTTCTCTTGTATCACCGCCTTTTTCATCCGCACTGGCTTGTTTAGAGTCATCATGTTGTTTTCTCTTCAGCTCTTCGTTTCTTCTTTCTTCTCTTTCTTTCCGTCTCTTCTTCTTAGCCTCAAACTCGTGCCATTCACCAGAAAGGTGTTCCTTTCTCAGCGCTTGAGCCCTTGGAGACTCCTCAAAGTAAATGTGACGTAGAGATTCCTTTGCAGTCAATCTTTTACGAGGATCATATGCAAGTAGCTTCTGAGCCAGGTCAAGACATGCTCTGGAGAGAATACCACCATATCTGGCCTTGAACTGTGGAGGATAGAATTTGTTGGATTTTACAAGTTCGTACCACGGTAATGATGTCATATTAGGCCACTGCTCGTTAGTGGGTGTTCCCATAATCTCGAAAATAACGTATAATTGAGCAAGTTCATCAGGCGCTTGGAATAAAGCTGATGCAGTGAAGAGCTCAACAAGGAGACAACCAATACCCCACATATCAACCTCACGACCATAATCAGTAGTTCCCATGAGAAGTTCTGGAGGACGGTACCACAAGGTGATGACTCGGTTTGTGTAATCTCTGGAGTTTACAGTTTTCATCTTGCGTGCAAGACCAAAGTCCGCAATTTGAAGCTTTCCATGGCGATCAATTAATAGATTGGAGCCTTTGATATCACGATGGATGATTCTCCGAGAGTGTAAATATTCGATACCCTCCAATAACTGTCTAAATATGTCTTTGCAGTTACCTTCAGAGAACTTGACATCTGGATTTGCAAGCAGTCCAGTGAGATCATGGTCAGCATAATCAAAGACCATATATATGGCCTTGTTTTCCACCATGATTTCGAACAACTGCACGATATTCTTATGGTCTAAAGATTGAAGCAGTCTGGTTTCTCTCATGGCAGTGATGGGGAACCCCTCTTTCTCCGACTCCATTCTAAGACGCTTCAGTGCAACAAAAGCACCCGTGACAATGTTGCGAGCCTTATACACTTTTCCATAGGTTCCTTCACCGACCTGTATGACTCGTTCATAAACAGTGGTTTCTCTCTTCACAGTTAGTAGCGATATTTTCTTGGAAAACTTCGAGCCCTTGCTCAAATTCTTGGGTCTTCTTCTGTTATCATTGTCATCTCTCGCAACTCTCACATCTCTTGAGTCTCTGAATTCCCTTGATTCTCTAAAGTCTCGGCGTGTATCTCTTGAAGTCCCATACTCTCTTCTGTCCCACCCCCTATCCCTCCTCTCATCCTCTCTTCTCGTTTTGTCCCTATCTTCCCACCCACCATCAGCAGGTCTAGGCGGACGGTACGCTCTGGTACCATTAAAACCATCATATTGCCTCACCACAGATTCGCCATCGATTTTGCTAATCTTCTTAGCACCAGATGCTAAGCTCTGCTCTGCCGGTCTCTTGGCAGCAGTGTCCCTCGGTGAGCTAGTATTCTTGACCAATGCGGCAGGACCTCTAGGAAGGTCACATGCTTTTCTCGGTATAATTGGTTTGGAGGTCTGGGATGCCCTATCGAAGTATCGTGAGCTGGAGCTTCCGTTGTCTCTGCCTCTATCCTTCTCCCATGGACGTCTTGCTGCTGGCGGTGCACCTGAAGGACCACCAGACGGTTCGGAACTCTTGTTACGACGTTTTTCACCTCTTCGGCTTGGTGCAGTATCCCTATCCTTATCTCCGGAGTCATAGCGGCGACCCCGGATGCTTAATGTGGAATCCTTGTTTGAGTCTGTTTATATATGGTTAGTAAAGCCGTTGCATGAGGCGAAGGCAAAGAGAGATACTAACGTTCTGACATCGCAAGTCACTGTCCAACCAAAAAAAAAGTAGTAGAACAATAGATTTTCACAGGACTACTGGCGTCAATCAAGGAACTTTCGGTAAAGTAAGAGATAATGATTACAGAGTTTTGCAGTTAGCACTACGACGCTTTATGGCTAAGAGCTTTGGCGATGTTTTCGTTTTTCGGTGGAAAGCCTCAAAGGTGTGCGCGTACCAGAACACACGCCTATAAGGCAGACAGACATCTCTTCAAGAATTACTTTTTCTACAAGAATAGATCGAGCTTTAATACTCAATAATAGACATATATAGAATGAATGACGAAAAATAATCGGGAAATATTCATATTGTACATTTTTGAAATTTTAGTTGTGAACGAAGCTCAACGCTTTTAGTGCTTACCACCAGTTCTCTTCTTTCTAAGTTCATTCTGCTGTTTTTCAACCTCTGGGTCGTAAGCGATGAATTCATCAAGACCCTTACCACCGGGAACCATTGGTAAGACTGGAACCTTCTGCTCTACAAGGACCTCGAGCAAGACAGGTTTCTTAGCATCAAGGAACTTTCTTAGGCCGTCGGCCATCTGCTCTTGAGTCTCGATTCTGATACCCTCAAAGCCCATGGCTTCGGCGAGTTTCATGAAGTCTGGGTTCGACTGATGTGTGTGAGAGTAACGGTGCTCGTAGAAAAGAGACTGCCACTGAGTGACCATACCCTGTTCTTCGTTATTGAGGACAACAACCTTCACAGGGGCTTTTGCCTGAACGGCAGAGGACATCTCCATGAGGGTCATGTTGAAAGAGGCATCACCATCAATATCTATGACAATGGCATCAGGCTTAGCGACTTGGGCACCGATGGCAGCTGGAAGACCGTAACCCATAGTACCGAGACCACCGGAAGAGATAAAGGTACGTGGTTTGCGCCATGTCCAGTGCTGTGCAGCCCACATTTGATGCTGTCCAACACCTGTTGTGACTATAGTCTCACGAGGGTCCTGCGCGCAGAGTTTAGAGAGCTCTGAGATGACTGTCTGTGGCTTGATCTTTGAACCGGGTGTCTCCTTAGAGTAGTCATATGGGTACTTCTGCTTCCACGACTTGATGAGATCGAACCACTGTGGTCTACTCTCCACAGGTTTCACCAATGGAATGAAGGACTTGAGATTTGTCGTGACATCACCTTCGATCGCAATAGTGGCCTGGACAACCTTGTTGATGTTCTTTGGAGCGATCTCGAAGTGGATGATACCACCACGATTTTCCTCAGCGGCTTTACGGGCCTCTGGGGCAAACTTTGGAATGGAACCGGTGACACGGTCATCGAATCTCGCACCAAGAGCAAGAATGCAGTCAGCGTTTTGCATAGCCAAGTTGGCAAAAGCCGATCCGTGCATACCAAGCATGTCGAGGGACTTTGGGTCCTCTTGGTCAAAGGCACCAAGAGCCTGAAGGGTTGTAGTAACTGGGATCTGAGCTCTCTCTGAAAGTTCTTTTAGCAAGCGAGGGCCTTCTTCTGAGTTAAGAATACCAGCACCTGCGTAGATGACAGGCTTCTTGGCCTTATTGAGCAAGTCGGCACTTGTCTTAACAGCAGCTAGGGTGAACTCAGTGGTAGCAGCCTTTGTGATCTGTTCCAGGGCATTTGATGGAATGGTGGACTTGATTGGAATGGCATGGCGAAGAATAGCGGCGGTGACGTCCTTTGGGAGGTCAACAAGGACTGGACCAGGTCTACCTGAAGTAGCAATCTCAAACGCCTCGTTGATTCTACGAGGCAACTCAGCAACATCTTTTACCATGACGTTCCATTTGGTACACGAACGGGAAATTCCGACAACATCAGCTTCCTGGAAAGCGTCAGTACCGATGGCAGCTGTAGCAACTTGGCCCGTAAAGACGACCATTGGAACACCGTCGGCAAGGGCATCAGCCATTGGAGTGACGACGTTGGTAGCACCCGGGCCAGAAGTCACGAGAACAACACCTGGTTTACCTGAAGCTCTTGCGTACCCTTCGGCCATATGACCGGCACCTTGTTCATGGCGTGGCAAAACAAAGTGGAACTTGTTTGAGTTGTAAATGGCATCGTAGACGGGGAGAATTGCACCACCAGGGTATCCGAAGATGGTATCGACGTTGTGTCTCTCCATCATTTCGTGGAAGATCTGGCCACCTGTTAATCCAACAAACGAGTCGTCGAGCTCCTTCGCCCTTCTCTTAAGCGAGTGCACAGACTCATGGCTAGGTCCAGACTCTGCGGATGTGAAAGTAGTCGACGTGGCGAACGAAGGTGCCGGTTGTGGACGAGCAGCTTGGTGAGATAAGCGTACTGCCATGACACCAGCTGCCTGGAGAGCCATGTAGGACGAACGGTGTCTGCGAGTAAGACGGGTTGCCTGTGCACGAATCTGGTGAGAAATCATGTTTTTTGTTCCTTGTTCCTGGCTAGTCTTGCAAGTAGTTTAGTGAATAAATATAGGGTATGTGAGGTGTTATGACCTTGGGATTAGTGTTATGATCTTGTCGTTCTGGTCTTGATGTTCTGGTCTTGGTGGTTGTGTCTTTGTGATCTCGCTAGAGCTACTTCGTATGACTACGTGACTATTAGGCGTGTGCGTGGATACACTTGAAAAAAAAAAGATGGTGATGATCTTTTCAACCGCACAAGATCGATGACTCCTCCATTTTTTTTTTAAAAATATTTTTTTTTTCACTGTGGAGACGAGTGAAAAAAAAAGAACACACAAACGCTTCTTTTTAGCCGGGCGTACAGCTCTAACTTCGCTTTTTTTGTGTGACTGATGTGGAAAAAAAAAAGCTGCTTTTTTGTGCGGTGTTGCCCGAATGGTTTGACGGGCTGGCGGATGGTTCGGTTCCCACACAGCACAAAATTTTTCAGCCGATGAATCATCGCTCGGCGAGGTTCTGGGGGTGCAGCCGGTGGTGGTGGTGGTGGACAGCGGAATGTAGAAGGTGGGAGGTGGGAGGTGAGAGGTGGGAGGTGAGAGGTGGAGACGTCGGATGGTATAGAATCCGGTATATGGTTTATAGTATATAGCTAATAGCTAACGCTTAATGGCCAAAGGATAATAGTATAGATAACAGATAGTCTGGGGTCTGGGGTTTGGGGTCCGGGTCTAGGATCTAAGGCCACAATCCCGTATGTGTTCTGCCTGCCCACTGTGAAGGGTCCTAACTTCCCGTGGTGTCAATGCGGCGAAGGCCGCGTGGTGCGTGGTGCGTGGAGTGTGAAGCGGTGCAGTGCCCACGGCGGCGGTCCCAGTTATCGCTCCGGGGGTTACCACCGGGAGTCCAGGAGTACCCCCGGGACAGCGAGGGAACATAACTGGGGCTAGAATGCGTATGAGAGGCCCTTGACGGGACTAGGAGAGACCGCCCGGGGACTTCTCAGGGACTACCAGCGACATCCACCGGGCCTACCAGGCTGAACTACCAAGCCTTCCCCGGGAATGACCACACTCCGCTTACGTCATCCTCATTGATGTTAGACCCGGGAGGCGGCAGGGGCACCGATTTCCCGGAGACTCAGCGGTACGTGCACTCCAGCAGTTTCGTGTTCTTCGTGTTCTTCGTGTTTTTCGTGTTTTTCGTGTTTTTCGTGTTTCGGCTTTCGGTTTATTTCTTTTTATCTGTTCACGTAATTATTTGCTCGTTGTTATATGGTTCTTTCGTTTACTTCGTCTTCCTCATCTTCTTCGGACCACTTTAGCTCTTCACTGGTTCATTCCTGCTCCACGCATTTTCTGTTTTCTCTCTTGCCCTTTTCCGCTTTTTCGTATTATTTCCCGTTTTTTCTTCTATTCTTAATTTCTTTTTTTCTTTTTAAATCCGCCCGCCCCGCGCTTCGCCCCCACACTCTGCGGTCGGACTTAGCCGCAGCGTCCTTCCCTTACAGCTGACTCGTTTGTATCGAGGGACACAACTTGCGTATCGTACAGCTTAATTGCCGGTGTCTCTTCTGCTATTAAACGAGACCCTCAGACAGAGGCTATCGTATCATAACCATGTATATACCTTTCCATGTACCTTACTGCTTGGGCTCATGGATTCTAAAACAATGTACTATTGAGACATCATGAAGCATAGATTCTTCTACTATATACCATATAGATATCACCAATGGCTCCTGTATATTCCATACGAAACCTAGATCATACCCTTACACAGGATACACATATGGCTCCGCTCAGTAATTAGTATATCCAGATAATTATTGTTCAGGGCTAGCCTACGCATAATCCCAATATCACTCATCTCCACTATTTCTAGCCCTAGTACTCGGACAAGTTTGAAGATATTCTTACCTTCTGATATGCATATCTGCCCGCCAGATAGACATTATGACTTCATACCACTAAAGGAAGTTTCCCCCACAACCTCCACAGCATTTACCCTTAGCCTACAAAGACTACAATTGCGAAGGCAGAATCACCCTTATATAGGTATGAATAAATTAACAACGTCATTTGCTAAAGTCCTCTATCTTCTCATAGAACAACACATAAACATCCGTGGAGCTCATGTGTACAGGGTCTTTTCCGTTAAAACTCCCATGCTGTGTAGATTTCACCGTCTCATCATCAAAGTAGTACCAGTTCGGCTGAACCAAATCATGGTCCAAGCTCTTATTCGCAATTGACGTATAATGCCCTGATTTCAGTGTACCGTAGTGATTAACAACCCCAAAGAGCTTGTACTTAACAGTCATACCGTGATGTGGAATCTCCAAAATTAGCGGATATTGAACAATAGCTGTATCCTTCTGAGATGTATCATAGAACAAAAAACGAGATAAATGTATAATCAAAATAGGAGGAAGCACCACAAATATCAAGGACTTCACCGTTGTGCTTTTTTTCCTAGAGTGTTTAAATCCGGTTCCATCAGACTCTGGTACTGATATCGTCGATGAAGACAAGGAGGTTGAGGTCGGCATGGTTGCCTGAGGGTTTAATTTCTTACTCTCTTTCTCCTTTTTCGGCGCTGGACTAGACGACCGACCACGGAACCTAAACCCATTCCCGAAATGCAATCTATGTTTCCTTTCTTTTTCAACAGTTTTCGATGGGCTTGAAGTCGGGGACAATGCTGTAGCAGAATGGCTGTTCACAGAACCTAACTGCTCTCTTTTCTTTGAGCATTTTGGACAATCCCATGCATTATCTCCGGTCAAAATCTCGTCCTCAGTAAACAATTCAATACAATCTTCCAATGAAACCTTCTTAGCCCTCTTTCCAAAGGCATTTGTTGTCTTCGGTATCACAAGAGATAACATGTAGAAAGTAGAAAAATTTGAAGACCTATGACCACAGTTCTTACATTGCAAGGAGTCCTGTAATTGACCCTGGAATAAACTTGAAATGGGAGAGAATCCTTGCTTGATCAATCCGTCAAACCATTTCTCGTATTCTTCGCCTAGATTACCATGGCTCATTAATTCAGGATAATCGGAGACAACAGCATTCGAGTTCGACAACTCATCATGAATATGGTCTAACAAAAACATCAGGAATTCTTGAGTGTCTTGTTGCTCCGAAGGAATCTTTAAATCAGGTCGTAGGGCAATACAAGACTTCAAGAATCCATTTGGAACAATGGAGCAGCCGCCATTTAAGTACATCTTTTTAAACAACATCGATAAGGAAGGAGAAAGTCTCTGCTTGCGAAAATTACTATTAACGTAATCTTCATATCTATTATCCAAAAAGATATCACGGAATTTTGTAGAACAGAAGAGACATTGAAGCATTGAGTTGATATAGCACGTGTTTCCCATGTTCCTCAAACCTGTAATAGAGAGTCGAACGAAGACATTGGGGCTTCTTTGAATGGTTGGGATTGATTCAGAGTTCAATCTGCGACGCTGCAACTCCTGATTGTTGTTCATTTGCATGTTATACGGCTGCGAATACATCGGATAAGATTGGGATGTATGCGGTTCATAATACCCATTAGGTACAAACAGAGGTTGAGCCGCAGGATAATTAGGTACCGCCGTAGGTTGGAAGTAGTTGTTATTGTAACTGTAGAGTTGTGGGTCGGTTGGATGATGGTATAAAGGGGTAGGTTGAAGTTGGATTTGTTGTTGATAAGAGTTGTAGAACGACTGCTGCACAGGGTATGGCCGAGCTGTATACGGACCGCTAGTATGTGGTGGTGGTGGAGGAGGAGGAGGAGGAGGAGGTCTTGAAGGTGGTAACGAAGGCGCAGCATTAGAACGCTGTAGAGTTTGAGCTTGTGGAAACATTTGAGTCTGCGGTGCATGTGAATCTGTTTGGGGTGGTAACGGTGGTGGAGGCACCGATGGGGGTTGTAGATTAGTAAACGGATGAATCGCTACCAGCTTGATCTCTGCCTTCTTTATGTCCAATTTAGATAAGTGTTTCGTCCAAGAGTCAAACCCCCCTCGTAAAGCTTTGGCGTAGATCATTTTCTCTTTCAATAACGTTGAAAGCTTTCCAACACAATCCACAGAGTTGGAGTAAGCAGTAGAGTTATCGGTATAAATGAT
The DNA here is from genome assembly GCA_030585085.1 of Petasospora xishuangbannaensis. Lineage (NCBI taxonomy): Eukaryota > Fungi > Ascomycota > Saccharomycetes > Phaffomycetales > Wickerhamomycetaceae > Petasospora > Petasospora xishuangbannaensis. Next base: position 27,006 of record JAJMBV010000064.1, read on the forward strand.
CACATTATCATACTTTGCGGAATTTCTAAACTTGGAAAAGGCATCTTTGGGAAGAATGGAGTAAGCTAGGTCCTCTAGTTCTTGGTAGTTATTGGAGTCAATCACCCATGATGGATCAACATTAACTATGTTTTCAAATGGGATGTGGTTAGCCAAGAATCTTCTCTCTGGACGCACATCAAAGATTAGGAATGATTTTTTCGCAGCTTCAAGTTCTTCTAACAAGGATTTGGGTGATATGGATTGAATAGATGCAAGGGTTTCGTCGTCTTCCGCATAGACAGAGTGGTATGAGTCCTTACGATGTGTTGTATTTGGTGAAAAATAGGCTCTATACCCGTCTTCCGGAATGTTTTCAAAGTCATCTTCCGTGAATGCGGTTTCATTGTTTTCTGGTACAGTCGAGAAAGATCTTGTATGATGAAGTCTTGGAGGCGGCGAAGAGAACTTGATTTGTGATGCCTTGTAGGGAGTAATCTGAGGTTCAACAGCGGTTTCTTCAGGAACAGATGGTGGGAGATATGATGGAATCTCCTTAACCAGCTCTTCCGCAGAACCATACTCCTGCTCCGTCGCCAGTTGAAGCTGATCGTTTGGTTGCAACTCCGGTGGAAGCCATAGATCCTCAACTATGGACGAGTTCGTGGAAGCAACAGACACAGCATCCGTATCAGACTCTCCCGACGGTATTGGTACCTGATCACCTTGCTGTTGTTGCGGTTTCTGTGGAGGGTTCTCGGTGGGTTGTACAGAAACTTGGTGCTTTACATATTGAGCCAGGTTGGGCTCAAGAGTTGACGATGGGAGTGTAGTGGACCTCCTCGGTCTTGCTTTGATGCTGAGGGACTCGAAACTGGGAGATAGAGACTGTTTACTATTCACAAAGTGGATAAAGTTAGTTGTGAGGGCTCGAACATTGTCCATATTAGTTTCTTTTTCATATTGCTGTTTGAGTGCTAGGAACGACTCATAGTTTTTGTTTTTGATTTGGAATTGAATTGAGGACGGTATCACAAGATAGATGTAAAACAAACCCATGATGTAGTGCCTGAGAAGCTCCAGATGGTCCTTGTCTTCTTGCAAAAGTTCTCTGTATTGGTCGATGTTCCACTGAGCCGAGTTGAGCAAGTCGCTCATCTTGGACAGTTTGAGGTCGCCGAACACAGGCTGGACCATCTCGCGGTACAGCTGTTCCACAAACGCATAGAGCGGTTTGGAGTACTCCGGCGTATACATCGTCTTGGAAGACATTGTATACAAAAGGGGTGGAGTGCGCCTTGGACGAACCGCTTGGTTCGTTACTTGGTGGTGGTGGTCCCTCTGATGTGTTCGAGCGGCGTGGCGGCGGGTATTGATGATCTTGATCCTTTGCCCTTAAAGCACAGCCGCCGCAGTGCCGCCCGCGAAACAAGTCCGCTCGGGTAAACTAGCAGAGGCGAAAGCTAGCTACTATGTTAATTTTTGGGCTACTTTGGACCACCAGGGACCGTTACAAAGGGCAGTCCAACGGTCGGGAGGAAGGTCCATAGAGGAAAGGAACACGATGTGCACGCAAATGTATACAAACATACTCTGAAAAAAAAGAGTCCACAATCCAATAAACGTGTTGCACAGGAGTCCTCTAGACAAGAGAGCACCTGTCGCACCCTTACCAACACCTCCAGGCGGTCTGTGTGAGTGTGCCCGTGGGGTTCCACAAGGCTTGTGCGCGTGCCACTAACCCTGTCCAAGGCCCGGGCAGCATAACACAGGACTTCGTCCGGTTACGTTGCCCTGGCACATTCCCAGGATGCTTATCACCGGAAGGCTTCTGGGCTTCTGCTAGTGGGTTTTATCTCTTCAATCAATGTAGTGGTGCAGCGAGTAAAGGAGGTGCGGTTTATTGTCCTCCACTTGTGGGAAGAAGAGAGCGTGTATTTTGGTGTAGGACAGTTCGATAAGTGCGTGTGTCTGTGAGAAGTTGGAAATAATTCCAATCTAGAAGCCGATTGGGGTGTTTCTGTCGCTTTCCGCCATACCCTCCATAGGAGTAGCTGTAGCTGTAGCTGTAGCTATAGCCCCAGCTTGGTTTCTCGTCGGTCATAGGCCTCTTCTTTAGCCACTTCTCAAGCCGCTTCGCTAGCTGCTACTGTAACCGCTTCTTCAACCAAGCCGTATGAGCTATTTTACCCGCCTCCCGTGCTTCAACCTGTGTTGCTTTCTAGCTACGCTTTGTGCGACTATTGCTGCAATTAGCTATGCTGTAACCTTCTCAAGGCTGGAGCTCTCGAGTCGGCTCGATGGTAGACTTCCTCGATATCATAGATAGTGGGCGCGACAGGCCTGTTTTTAGAAAAAAGTGTGGGGTAAACCGACTTCCGGCGCGGTTGAGGGAGGTGCTCAAAGAGGAAGCCCGGCGCTCGGTTCCCGTCAATGATCCTTGTGGTCTAAAAGCATATAAAGGGCCCGTAGCATCCTGTCGGGTCGTTTCGAGTTGATGGTGGACAATGATGAGTAGGGTTTTACTATTCAGGCCGTTTGCGAGATCTTTTGCAACAATGACAAACACAATCAAGCTGACAACCACAACGGATTCATGGCCTAAGGACCATGCCGTTAAAGGAACTGAACCTTATCTGACTCCACTCTTTATCAACAATAAGCTTGTCAAGTCGAGTGCCACCGAGTGGTACGACATACATGACCCAGCTACTGACCAGGTCATCTCGAAGTGTCCTCAGACAACTGACGCTGAACTCGACGAGGCTATTGAGACGGCTCACAATGCCTTTTTGTCATGGAAGAAAGTCAGTATCATGAGAAGACAGCAGTACTTGTTCAAGTATGTGGAGCTTCTTAAGGCAAACCACGACAGAATCGCGTCTGTCATTGTTGCCGAGCAGGGTAAAACTTTTGATGATGCCAAGGGTGATGTCCTAAGAGGCCTCCAGGTTGCAGAGTATGCTACGGCTATCACCACAGAGTTACAAGGAACTCAGCTCGAGGTTGCTACTGATATGGAAACCTTGATGATCCGTGAGCCTTTGGGTGTCATTGCAGCTATCTGCCCTTTTAACTTTCCAGCAATGATTCCTTTGTGGACTCTACCACTTGTCATCGCTACAGGTAACACTGCTGTCATTAAGCCTTCTGAACGTGACCCGGGTGCATGCTCTATCTTTGCAGAGCTGGTTGTTGAGGCTGGCATCCCACCGGGGATTATCAATTTCGTTCAGGGTAAGGCTCCAACTGTAAACAAGCTGCTCACACATCCTCTCATTCAGGCGGTGCAGTTTGTGGGCTCATCAAAGACCGGTAACTATATTTACAAGACTGGAACTGAACACAACAAGCGCGTCCAGTCTAACGAGGCTGCCAAAAACCATGTAGTTGTTGTTCCAGATGCAAATAAATCTCAATTCATTAATGCAACGGTTGGAGCGTTTGCTGGAGCCGCAGGCCAAAGATGCATGGCTGCGTCTGTTCTTGTCACAGTCGGGGAGACTAAGAAATGGATCCCTGATTTGATTGAAGCTGCTAAGAAATTGAATGTCGGCTCAGGCTACAACAAAACTTCTGATCTCGGGCCATTGATCAGTAAAGACGCGCTTAAAAGAGCTGAGGATATCATTGCCCAAGGTGTCAAGCAAGGTGCTACCCTGGCATTGGATGGTAGGGGCCTCAAGGTTGATGGCTTCCCTAATGGATACTTCCTTGGACCAACGATTTTGACCGATGTTAAGCCGGATAACATCTGCTACACAGAGGAGATTTTTGCCCCAGTTCTAAGTGTAATCAGTGTTGATACCTTGGATGAGGCCATCAAAGTCGTTAATGACAATCCATATGGAAACGGTGTAGCTTTATTCACAACATCCGGTATTATGGCAAAGAAGTTTGTGAAAAACATCGAACCTGGACAAGTTGGAATCAATGTTCCTATCCCAGTACCTTTGCCTATGTTTTCATTTACTGGAAACAAGGGGTCATTCCAAGGTGATCTGAACTTCTATGGTAAGATGGGTCTAACTTTCCTCACTAAGGCTAAAACTATCACTAGTTTATGGAAGACCTCGTTGATCGAGGACGCTAAACCTTCAACTTCTATGCCAACCCAGAATTAAATAGCCTTATCGGATCGCCTGAGACTAGGGTTCCACCTACAATTGTTTAAAATCTTTATCACTTTTCATCGGTTTCGTAAACTATCTAATACAGAAAAAGAGGTAAAGTGTTGGATGACACCCTTAGGTATATACAGTTCTTTCGTCTCAGCAAAGTCTGAAAAACACATTAAAGAAGAAGACATGAAACAAACGAAAAGAAGTTCTCCAACAAGTCAGGGGTTTCCAGTAGAGCTACTCAATGGAATTTGGACTTGCACCTTTTCTTTGCAAGTGCTAATCAAGCAATAATTACAAGCCAGCGCTCCTTTTACTGCAAGACATCTTTGAGAGAGAAGTTACCCGTTCCTCTTTCAAGTGGCTTTGGCTGATTCTCAGACTTCTTCCATCCGATCATAAAGAGCACGCGGAAAGTTAACGGGAGAGCTCCATCACTTTCTCCATGGAACGTGGAATAAATGGCTTGGGCAGCCATGAGAACATCACGTGGAAGAGCACCGCTGTGTGATTTGTTGGCATTCCCTTCTCCCATAAGCTGTATATCTTCGAGAATCGTGTAGATGTTCGGATAACTAACGACAATCTCTTCAACATCAATTGTAAGCAAATTAAAGCCTGAGTGTTTCAAAAGGTTGGTAATATCGTTGACAGTCACCAAGGGAGACACCCGTGGGGCCATTCCTCCGCGCCGCTCGCTTTCAGCAAGTTGCAAGGAAGTACGGAGCTCAAATATGGAGTCCTCTGAAATCACAGCCCCCATGAAGAGACCATCCGGTTTCAGAATGTGGTTGATCTTGTTTAAAGCGTTTGGAAGATCGTTGACCCAGTGGAGAGACATGTTTGAGATTACAGCATCAAACGACTCCGCATGTCTGATAACCTCGTGATTCATCGTTTCCTCATCAGCAATATACTTTTGAGGCTTCAGAGCCTCATTGTACCGATGGTCATCCCATCTGTGTAGCATTGACCTGGACGAGTCCGTCATGACAATCTCTCCAAACTTGGCTCTGACCTCTTTAGCATCATCACTGTCTTCCACTAAGGCCTTCTCGAAGTTCCCTGATCCACACCCGAAGTCAAGAACCCGAGGAAAAGACCGCTTGATGAATGCTAGTCGTTCAATTGTCTTTTTTGCGACTTCATCTCGAAGATACTCAACTTGCTCTGACTGTGGTGTATGTGCAGCCCTGTTCCGCTGCGCGAGCTTGACTCTGCGGTCAAAGACCTCGTATGGTTTTGTTGAAAACAGCCGCAAAGAGGCTTCCCTGAAGATAACGTTTGGTCGTTGCTTTATCATTTGAATCTTACCGATTTATCTTTAAGAGGACAATTGTCACACTGACTTGTCCATGCGGTGAGTGTATGTGGTTTGTGTGGGGACAAAAGCCATCTTTCGCGGCGGTCCCTCCCGGACAAAGTCTCATCATCGTCAGCATATCATTATCGCACTGATATCCAGAATAATCCCTTTTCAATAACCGATGAGGATGCTCCCGAGGCGTCTGAAAGGTCTCAGCAGCATACTGCGACTGTCCAAACGTCGACTCTCCACCATGACTAATTTCTACGTTCCTATAACTGTATCCGACAGAGCCTATGACAATACCAGAATCGCCATTGCATCTCTTACGCAGGAGTACCCTGATCTCTCCAACTACAATACCGAGTCGCTTATTCAAAGGTTGACCCGGATCAGGAATAACGCCACTGTCATCGATGCTCTTATTAGTGCGTTAATATATCAACTGGCTACGTCGCTGACACCTCCAAAACTTCGTCATCTGGAGCTTCTTGCAGCTAGCATAGTCTCTTCCGGAGCCTCTGCCACAACTACGACACTTCTAAACTATGAGACTCTGATCTCACTTCTTCAACCTGCATTTTTTGACAACCTGCCTGTGTATACACAATACAAAATCTTACACCAGCCCCAGATTGCCACCGCACCAATTGAGAACTACACTATGAGAGTCGAGAAAATGATGTCATTCCTATCAGAGATTGATCGTGTGGTGCTTACAGAGAGCGACATGGATGCATTGCGAAAGATTCTAAGGCCTGATCTAGTTGATACCATTACACACTCACTCAGACTGTCAGATGAAGAGTACTCGATGGCCTTTTTTGAGTTCTACACTAGGCATTACGGTTTCGCTCCTTATGAAGACATGCACACTTGGTTCTATGAGGCTCTTGAGAGTGACTCTGGAGAATTTCTTTCTGTCTTGCTGAAGCAGGATAATATTGTGGACTACCTTCCGATTTCGGAAAAGGAGAAGGCAATTATTTCAGTTGCTCGGCTTGGTGATTTTGACTCTTTCTTCAAGCTTTGGAACAGAGACAGAACTATGACAAGCTATGCCTCTTCACTCCTTACAGAGTCTCTTAGTGGTGGATCCGTAGTTATGGCGATTGAAATTATTGATCTTCTTGAATCCTCAATTGTTGATGAGTTACACCTGTCGGACTTCCAATTTCTTGTGGAATTCGTTAAAAGAGATCTAATAGCCATTGGCTCTCAACGTTTTGCACCAAATGCATATCCAGGTCCAAAGAACGGAGCTCCTAATGATGTTAAGCGGCCTGATATAATCAAACTTCTAGAGCAACACTCGGTATTTGATTTAGCTATTACTGATCGTGCTAAAACCATATATGCTAATATACTTTTGAAGGCAATATCCGAACTAACGAATACTACTGGCGCTATATTTCTCTATGCCCATCTTCCTTTAAACCTTCTGGATTCTTTTTCTTACACTTTGCTCTTTCGATGCTGTGAAAGGGGCAATGATGGTTCTCTTAGAGCAATGGAGTTGTTTAAATATGCCAAATCAAGAAATCTGCCCATTCAGGACAATGCATATTCAAGCCTTTTCAGGACTGCTGGTGGCAACGAAGATGAGCTGCTATTTTATTTTGGACACTGGATAAAAGAGTATTCTAAGTTTTCTGCTCAGACCGAATACAAGCTGAAAACAATGATGACCTTGAAATGGGTTCCACCAGCTTCTAAGGATATGATTCACTCTCTTCTAAGCAATAAAAACTCACCAGGAGAGATTATCAAAACAAGACTTGCTAGAAAACCCACGAAGTTTCTCATGGACTTCGAACAGACTTCGTATAAATCACACTACGATCTCAGAGAATCAAATATGGTAAAGCGCCTTCACTTGTCATCTACCTAAACATCGATACTCTTTTCGTGGACTTTCAAATTCTTCGCACTCCAATCCACATCTTCAATAACCGTCATTGCATTTCTATACTTCTCTTCTCTTGTTAGCTCGTATTTCTCTACATAAGCCATGTAGATCTCTTCACTAGCTAGCACTCTAACTCTAGCCAAGGGATGATTGATCATGAGCCATATGAGACGTGACTTAGCCTCCGGTAGGCCACACACGACGTAGAGATGTCCAAATATCTTAATAGCGCAACTAAGACGCGTCATGTTCTTTGTTCCTAAGTGGAGGTTGTGGATTCGAATATAGAGACCTTTGATATTGAAGTCTTCTGGGATCGGAATGTTAGTTTGGAGAAGACGTGCAAGAAATTGCATTCCTACCAGAACTTGCTTATTAGCGCGTTGGCACCGATAAGAATGGTCGTTAGTTATTGTTGAGCCAAGCTTAATTAACGCCGCGAGCTGAAGAAGTATACTTTTTTGTTGAGTACTTGAGCTTGAGTTATAATAAGCAGAAAAGGAGTGAAGTGATGAGGTGATAAGGTCGTCTGTAGATTTTAGTGCTCCGCCTGAGAAAACGTATCCTCTGAGGAGTTCGAATGAGGCATCCTTGTCATCTGGATAATGTAGTTCCGAAAACTCAAGAAGTTGGGTGAAATACATCTTCAAATCTCTGGTCTCCGTGGAAATCACGTTTATACACATTATCTTCTGCAATAATCGTATTGACTCTTGTCTCAGTCGATCTATTGCTTCAGCTGATAGGCGCAATAGCTTGAGTTCAATACTCTTTCTTAACCGACTTTGGAAAAGACTTGAATTCTTATCAATGAGATTAATAGCAGCAAGACGGATTTTGCTTCCCACATCTCCCTGTTCAGTAATTGAGTAATCATCAAGTTGTTCCACTAAAACCTCCATTACTGACTCATCCAACAGACCCTTGCGAGCCAAGTACTCGGAAAATGAACCAAGTACTGCGGCTTTGCAGTCAGCGGAAGTTCTCTCAGCAACAAGAAGGTCAACCACATCTTCAACATTCTCTTTGAATTGTTTAAGGAGCCCAACTGATGACGCAGTGCTTAGATTATTATTTTTAATGTAATATATCCACTTAGACCAGTACTCATTGGGTAATACCAGCTTGGATGTAATCAATTTCAAAGCAGCACTAATCTCTGGGCTGTCCACTCTTACAGCATCAAAAACGTTATCGAGAACGGTTGTTGAGAGTTCGACTCCAACATCGAGAAGAACATCGAGAAGAGAAATATATGACATGACCACAAATGGAGGATCTCTGTGATGATTGATATTGATGTTATTAAAAACAGGCATAATCTCCTTTAGAGTCTCGTGATTCTTAACCAATGGGCCGACTTCAGAGAGAGCAATAAACGATTCAGCGGGCCTTTTGCTTGCGTTAGATATTATTTTCTTGGTTATTTCATCTTTCCTGTTCTCTGATTCGGTAGATATCAATACCTTGAGTGCTTTAGACGACAACCTTGAGAGTTCATTGTCGATATTGTACACATTTTCCAGAAGAAACCCTATAAAAACTGGTATTAAATCTGGAAATAACTGAATCAGTTTCTTTGGTATCAATAAATATGATTTCTCAATGGAGCCTAGATCAATATAGTCTAGTACCTCAATTAGCCAAATACTTTTTGCAGAGTTCTTATCATCATTGGGATAAAAGTGAGCACAGGTCCCTGCACCATGACGGCCCATAAGCTCTTGTAAAGCAGCTGTTGCCGATCTTCTAATGGTTATCTCTCTATCAAAACAGCACACTAGTAACAACTTCGAGAATATTCTCATCACAATCTCAGGGTTCAGTGTTTCCTTCTGATACTTGGCCAACGACCAAGCAATAAAGTTGGAGGCATCACGTACGTTTGATCCCGAAATATATGTAATTCTTGCCTGCTGAAAAAAGAAAGATCGGTTAAGTATGGTGACAATGTCTTCAAATGCATTGGTGTCTATGAGATTGAGTCGAAGAAGTTCAGCAAGCGTAAGGAGGTAGCAGTGTAGTTTGTCAGAATTCACTGCATCATAAGGCTCCTGGATCATTTTTTTCGTATTTTCAAGTATTTCTAGCGTTAGATCATTACGAAGGCATTGGTCAACTCTCCTTAACAGCTTGGAGTACTGTCTAGCTAGAGTAAACCTCGTGTCAGTGTTCTTGTGTGAAAATTGCTCTTCGAACCAAGTAAAAACATCCTCCATAGTATCCATATCGTCTAGTTCTGTCAAATTACTACCGAGCTTGGACAAAATTTTGGAAATAATATCAGCGTTGACTCCATCAACATCAGTATGACCAATCAATAACTTTACAACAGGTATTGTAAGGTTCAATGTTCTCATTGCTGGGTCTTTATGAAGAGCGACATTTAATGTGAAAAGATATCCCTGCTTTGCAACTTCTGAAAGAGTCCCGTAGTTAATTAGCAGGTTATTAATAAATATTTCCAATAAATCATTACAGTCCGACCTCATTATGAGAGAACCGAGCAGTCGAGCACCGAGTGGTTGAAGAGGACCAGGATTAAGTAACCGGGAGCCTCCAATAAGATGAAGTTGTGACTTTATATCCTGCTGGAATGCTGACAGTTTGAACGGCGCTAATACAAGAACGGTAAGCCAGCACAGAAGCAGATACTTCTCTTGCCAAGGAAGTTGTGAATCAGATTGACATCGTGAAGTAAGTTGGGGAATGAGGTTTACGTCTGTTTCAAAGTAGTTCAGCATTTTCTTCGGTCCCACAATTTTCGAAAGAGTGTAGTAGACCTCGGATATGCTAGTATTAGTCTGATCTCCAAGGTATGCATGAAGAAGTGTAGCGATATACTCCTCGAGGTGTGAGTAGAGAAGCTGTGGGCATGGTTGAAACTGATGGACATCTGTGAGAAGAGCCTGGAGATCAGCGTGCGGGTCCTTTCTTGCCAGTGACGTCATTTGCATTGCAATATTTTGATGAAGCTGTTTGGCCACCTTGGCCACTCGCAGTTCATCCGCATCCATGGCTGTACCTTTTGTGATATGTTGATTATCGTCAGCGGCCTCATTTTCGATGTGTGTAACGCGTCTTTCTTTTATGGACGCCGTTGGCATCTTCTCGCGATGCTGCAGCCTCCACACAATGACGCAAGAGGTATCTACAATAAATCAATACAAATAATCGAAAATTATTGAAGTTCTGAAAATAGAGGACGTGGTTCGACCAAAATTCTTTGTTTAAATATCAAGGAATTCACGTTGTAATACACGGACGTGGCATGCTAACTTTTGAGGAAGATCAAAACCCTCTGGGCCATTTAGACCAGTTCACAGTTTCGACAAGAGATGATGATACTCTTCGAGTAATATTTCATGATTATCAAGAGTTCTGAATTTCCCGGGTATCGAGTAGTAGTTTTTCGTTGTGCACTTTTTGTCTTTCTTGTAGGACCATGTACGGAATAAGTGCTGATAGTGGAAATCATGGTGCACAGGATTATCAAAGCAGATGAGGGTGGGCTTTGGCCTATATGTTTGCCTAAAGTGATCCTGGGTAGCATAGTGCGTAGACTTGCACGTAAGCATCAGTGCATACTCATCCTTTTTTTCAACGAATTTAGTGAGCTCTTGTGAGATCAATTCAATGGGAAGCTTGTCAAGCATTGTGTAGGAGGTGTAAGGGAGCGTGGGGGACTCGGTACCTATGAAAAGGGGCTAGCAGAAGGAACAAATAGGATGCTTTATTAACCCAGAAATAAATAGCGAAAGAATGAAAACACCCCAAGCTGCAACTAAGACTTCACCTCTACTCCTTAGTGCTCTGTTACAGTCTTTGTTCTTGGAACTTAACTCGTTTATAACACCCAAGTTGGAAAAGAGGTGTTTCGGGTGTTCCAGCGCAGACTGGGTGTACAGATCGAGACTTGCATGAGACTACATTGTTCTTCTTCCCTCTTTCCACGATCTGTTTGCCGAAAGAAGTTAATTACGGAAAGCTCTATCAGATTCAATATCTTCCAATGTTTTAAAATGTACACAGCACTTCTATAAACAAATTATTCGCTCCTATATTGATGTTTCTGCTTTAGAGAATGCCAGGATGTCAAGTCCGGGATCGGCTGCAGGGCTTTAGAGCTTGATATGGCCACATTTAGTCTCATGATTTTATTCATAACGCCTCAGTGTAGTCCTACAGGCCTTAACACGAAGTTGGTAACCTGGCCGAGTGGTCTAAGGCGCCAGGTTAAGGTCCTGGTCTCTTCGGAGGCGTGAGTTCGAACCTCACGGTTATCACTATCGCATTATCTTTTTAAAGTTACGTATTAATTAACACCCACGTAGATTCTTACTTGCAAATAACTACCTTTCTTTAAAACAGTGTCGGAGTATTAGTGGCGTACCTCTATATGTGTATAATTAAAAATAGAGGTCAACGGAGCGTTTGATCTCGGCGATGATCTCCGGCGTTGTGCGGCAGCAACCACCGATGATGTGAACGCCACCAATGTCTTTAATCTCCTTAACGTACTCATCCCAAGCCAGTGGCTTCCTGGAAACATCCCAGACCCACTTTCTGTTCGTATATGTTTCACCAGAATTTGGATACACGACAAGATCTTTTCTGAGAGGTTTAAGCTTCTTCAACCAACTTAATGATAGTTCGAGACCAAGACAATTAATTCCTACACAGGCCATGTTCTCACTAGCGGTACTGAGAATAGACAAAATCTGGTCGAGAGATGTACCATCTGCCAGTGTTTCTTCTTTTACACTTAAACCGATATAGTATGGTTTGCTAACATCACGCATCATCTCAACCAGTTCCTCCAGCTCCGAGACATTAGGTATAGTCTCAATTGCTAGTACATCAACTCTAGGGTCCTCATTCAATATTTTCAATCTGATCTCGTGATACTCTCTTATATCTGTTTTTGTAGCATTTCCATAGTCGCCAGTGTACTCGCACCCATTGGACAAGGATGCACCAAAGGGACCAATAGTACCGGCGATGAAGACATCACTTTTACCTGACTCCTTCTTTGCCTCGTACACTAGATCAATACTTCTCTTGACAATACCTGGGTAATCAACATCAGGGAACCACCTCTTAATGATACGTTCACCAGTCTGATAAGTCGACGTTTGAATCAACTCTGCCCCATGCTCGATATATGCTTTGTGGATGGCCTTGACCGCCTCTGGGTCGGTGATGACAGTATGTGTAGACCACAGAGCATGTTGCTGGGATGCTTGTGGTAGAAGAGTGCCCAAGGCACCATCAAGAATAACTGGTGGCGTCTGCTGGAGCCTCTTAAGAAACGTTGTAGTGTTTGACATTGCTGTGTGACTAATTGTCCGGCTCGAAAAAGATGCTGCGTGAAACCAGAAATCGATGTCACCTTTTATTCTTTTTTTCAGCTAAAGGGTCGTATAATGGAGATGTTCGAAGTGCGCCAAGAATGCGAGCAAGTAATTCAAACTCTCAGGGCTACGCAAATCGATTTTCTTTCTCTACTTCTAACATATACTAATCATTAGTTTGCTGATCATTTATTACAACCGTTCCTTGACCACTGGGACCTTTGGTCGCTAGGAGAGCAATTGCGATTTGCAAATCATGGGATTGAGGAAATATTTGGTTGCAAATAGTACCATGTGACGTTACCCCGAACTCTTGTGACCAACTCCGTCCGCGTCTACTAGTCATTCCTCTTTCTTTGTAAAAAAAGTAGGTGTCAACTGCTTAGCGCAATTTTACAAGATTCGCATCTTTTTGTAGTATAATTAGTAACTATGTACTGTCATCACTGTGTACTGTGTACTGTGTACTATGTACTATAATAACTATGTACTAGCATGACAAACGAATCCCATCCAAGTCTCGATCTCTACCCCATCTAAATCGTTCGGGAGTTCTATACTTGAAATCCTGTGTGCCGATGAAACCAGATTGCTCAATTTCGACGGAGTTTGAAAAGAATTCAAAAGAAGGCATTCTTCTGTCAAAGCGGAGTTTTGGTACTGGCGAGAATATCTAAAGTGGTAGTGGGATGTGTTTAGATGAGGTGGTGCTCGGGTGTTAATCGCCACTGGCGGAGTTTGAGAAGCCTCACTGACTGAAGTGAGTTTATGACACAGCCTTTGTGAGCAGAGACGCCACAGTTTGGGTATAGAGAGCTTTTCTGTTTCTAACTAGCATTCCCACTAGCCTCTTAGCGCGTATGCTCTTGCCATTACGTAAAGACCAAAGTAGCGGACCGAGGCTTGGAAGACCGCGCATTTGCCGCGGTTTTCAGAGTCGCGCTCCGCAAGAGCGGCGCTAGGGAGCATCGGACGGCACCAAACGAAACAAAGGGTCGTTTGCCGTTCACAGAAACGAACAGTCGCTGTAATGACAACGAAGTTTTTGTGTCATAGAGTTCCCAGCAAAGCTCTTTAAATCTGCGTGTATCGTTCTATATTGTAACTGTGGCGCGCGTGTAATGTCAGAGGTACCCCAGCACGCAATCCTACACGCCGTTCTCACCATATCCTAAGCACTAAAATGGCGATGATTAAGATTTAAAACCCAATATCTAGAGACTTCTTTTCCCTCCTGATGGGTTAGACTCTCTTCAGAAGATCACTAACACCTAGTGTGCGTCCTTTATAATGTCGTTTTCTAAAGACCCTGAGAAATATAGCGTTGAGTCCACGACAGCCTCTGTAAAAGAGGGCACTGTCAACTCGCTGAGCCGTTCACTTTCCCCTCGTCAGATTTCCATGATTTCCATTGCTGGAATTATTGGAACTGGCTTGTACTTGGGGACCGGTCCAGCACTTTCAAAAGGTGGTCCACTTTCTCTTTTGCTTAACTACTCTATCATTGGAGGTCTTGTATATCTTGTCATGTTGGCGCTCGGTGAAATGTCAGCATTTATGCCAATTGCAGGCTCCTTTTGCTCATTCGCAAAGAAGTTTGGCTCCGAGTCTTTTGGTTTTGCTATTTTGATAAATTACTGGTTCAATGACGCCGTTAGTGTCGCTAGCGATTTGACTGCTCTTCAGTTGGTTATGGGGTATTGGACCGACTTTCACTATTGGATTATCTCACTTATCTTTTGGGTTTTCCTCTTATGTCTTAATGTAGTTCATGTCAAGATCTACGGTGAAACTGAGTACTGGCTAGCTCTTTTGAAGGTTATTGCTATCATTGCCTTTTTCATTGTCAGTATTGTCGTGAACGCTGGTCACAACTCTACCAATGAGTACATCGGATTTAAGTACTGGAGTATGGGAGATGCCCCATTTGTTAACGGGTTTAAGGGGTTTTCTAAGTTATTTGTTTCAGCTTCATTTGCATTCGGTGGTACTGAAAGTATTACAATAACTGCTGGTTCCGCCAAGAATCCAATAAAATCGACCAAGATTGTGACCCAAACGGTCTTTTGGAGAATTATTATATTCTATGTTTTCTCTGTATTCTTTATTGGCATGAACGTTCCATACAATTACCCAAACCTTTCTACAAAGTCTGTTGTGACATCTCCATTCACAATTGTTTTCCAAGAGGCAGGTTCTAAGGCCGCAGGCTCCTTCATGAACGCTGTTATCATGACGTCAGTTATATCCGCTGGTAACCACGCACTCTATGCAGGATCTATGCTTGCGTATACTTTGGGAACAGATGGATATTTGCCAAAATTCTTAACTATAAAAAACCGTTACGAGACTCCATATGTTGCAGTCCTGGTCACATGGATTGCCGGAGGTCTTTGCTTTGGTTCATCTTTTATTGGTGCTGGTGAACTCTGGACTTGGCTTCAGAATATCGTTGGTGTTTCCAACCAGCTGGCTTGGTTATCTATAGGTATTACATCTATCAGATTTAGAAGAGGCTTGAAAAAACAAGGAAGAACAGATGAATTGCAATTTAAGAACTGGACATACCCATATGGACCTTACTTTGTTGTTATCTTTACATCTTTTATTCTCTTGGTACAAGGGTGGAGTGCATTTGCGCCATGGAGCGTATACGACTTCTTCCAGGTG
The DNA here is from genome assembly GCA_030585085.1 of Petasospora xishuangbannaensis. Lineage (NCBI taxonomy): Eukaryota > Fungi > Ascomycota > Saccharomycetes > Phaffomycetales > Wickerhamomycetaceae > Petasospora > Petasospora xishuangbannaensis. The sequence goes on from JAJMBV010000064.1 coordinate 42,345, forward strand.
TATCTTGAGCTTCTTGTTTTCCCTGTGACCTTCATCCTATGGTTTATATTCCACCATAGAGACAGATTTGTCAAAGCCTTAGATATGGACTTTGATACAGATAGATATTACGAGTCTGAAGAAGAGAAACAGGATAGAGAGAATTACGAGAACTTGAAAGGATTTGCCAAGGTCAAGCAGTACCTAAAGAACTTCTTTATTTAATTATCACATTAACGAATTGACGAAGATTTTACTAGAGTTAAAAACTGTGTAAGCTTAAAAGAAAATGTGATAATGATAGTATTTTCATATTATCCTATAAAGGCCTAAGAGCCTGCCTCCAGAAAAGCAGACCTTATTGACCCGCAACATAATGACAGGTCAGCGCCTTCATCCAAGGCTTCGAAGGTTACACAGCCCTGCACTATAGAAAGGGTTGATTCTGTCGATATCTCGTTTGGAAGGGCCAATTGAGTACTGGATTTATACTTTATTCTTTAGGAGCTTCAAACCGCTACGTATTCCTGGCTTTAGTCTTTGATAGGCCACGCCATCTTTTCTTTCCACGATTTTCTATCGGTGGCCAAGTCGGCACTCATGGAATTTTCTAGATCATCTGCTCGCGCGCAAAAAACGTCCACCCGGACGAGTATAAAAAGGCAAGCGCGTTCCCTCAAGCAAAACCGGGTTTGCCGCCAACTTTCTCAGCAGAAGTCCTAGTACTTTACACACACACACAATGTCGAAGAGCGAGTCTTACGAGTTCCAGGCTGAGATCACTCAGTTGATGAGTTTGATCATCAACACAGTCTACTCCAACAAGGAGATTTTCCTCAGAGAGTTGATTTCCAACTGTTCTGATGCCCTTGACAAAATCAGATACCAGTCGCTCTCTGACAAGTCTCAGCTTGACTCTGAGCAAGAGCTTTTCATCAGAATCACCCCTAAGCCAGAGGAGAAGGTTCTTGAGATCAGAGACTCCGGTATTGGTATGACCAAGGCTGACTTGGTGAACAACTTGGGTACCATTGCAAAGTCTGGTACCAAGCAGTTCATGGAGGCTCTTTCTGCTGGTGCTGACGTTTCCATGATTGGTCAATTTGGTGTTGGTTTCTACTCCCTTTTCTTGGTGGCTGACAGAGTTCAGGTCATCTCTAAGCACAACGACGATGAGCAGTACATTTGGGAATCTAACGCTGGTGGTAAGTTCTCTGTCACTCTTGATGACACCAACGAGAGAATTACACGTGGTACCTTGCTCAGATTGTTCTTGAAGGACGACCAGCTCGAGTACTTGGAGGAGAAGAGAATTAAGGAGGTCATTAAGAAGCACTCTGAATTCGTTTCCTACCCAATCCAACTTGTTGTCACTAAAGAGGTTGAGAAGGAGGTTCCAGATGTTGAGGAAGAGAAGTCTGAGGAGGATGACAAAAAGCCAAAGTTGGAGGAAGTTGATGAGGAAGAAGACAAGGAGAAAGAGTCCAAGACAAAGAAGGTTAAGGAAACCGTTACTGAGATTGAGGAGTTGAACAAGACAAAGCCATTGTGGACCAGAAACCCATCTGAAGTTACACAGGAAGAGTACAATGCTTTCTACAAGTCCATTTCTAACGACTGGGAAGACCCATTGGCTGTCAAACATTTCTCCGTTGAGGGTCAATTGGAGTTTAAGGCTATTCTCTTCATTCCAAAGAGAGCTCCATTCGATCTGTTCGAGTCCAAGAAGAAAAAAAACAACATCAAGTTGTATGTCCGTCGTGTTTTCATTACTGATGAGGCCGAGGAATTGATTCCAGAATGGCTCTCCTTCGTTAAGGGTGTTGTTGACTCTGAGGACTTGCCATTGAACTTGTCCAGAGAGACTTTGCAACAGAACAAGATCTTGAAGGTCATCAGAAAGAACATCATCAAGAAATTGATTGAGACTTTCAACGAAATTGCTGAGGACTCTGAGCAGTTCGAGAAATTCTACTCTGCTTTCTCCAAGAATATCAAGCTCGGTGTCCACGAAGATTCTCAGAACAGAAATGCTTTGGCTAAATTGCTTAGATACAACTCCACCACTTCTGGTGAAGAGACTACTTCTTTGGCTGACTACGTCACTAGAATGAAGGAGACTCAAAAGAACATCTACTACATCACTGGTGAGTCTTTGAAGGCTGTTGAGAAGTCTCCATTCTTGGATGTCTTGAAGGCTAAGGACTTCGAGGTTTTGTTCCTTGTTGACCCAATTGACGAGTACGCTTTCTCCCAGTTGAAGGAGTTCGAAGACAAGAAGTTGGTTGACATCACCAAAGACTTTGAGTTGGAGGAGACTGATGAAGAGAAGGCTGCCCGCGAGAAGGAAGAAGCTGAGTTCGAAGCTCTTGCTAAGGCTTTGAAGGAGATCTTGGGTGACCAGGTTGAGAAGGTTGTTGTTTCCCACAAGCTTGGTGACGCTCCAGCGGCTATCAGAACCGCTCAGTTCGGTTGGTCCGCTAACATGGAGAGAATCATGAAGGCCCAGGCGTTGCGTGACAGCTCGATGTCGTCATACATGGCTTCCAAGAAGATCTTTGAGATTTCTCCAAAGTCAAAGATCATCAAGGAGTTGAAGGCTAAGGTTGAGGCTGATGGTGCTCAGGACAGAACGGTCAAGGACTTGACCACTTTGTTGTACGAAACTGCTCTTTTGACTTCTGGTTTCTCTCTTGAGGAGCCAACCAAATTTGCTTCTAGAATCAACAGATTGATCTCTCTTGGTTTGAACATCGATGAGGACGAGGAGGCGCCTGCTGCCGCTCCAGAAGAGGCTACTTCTGCTCCATCTGAGGAGACAGTTGCCGAGACTGAAATGGAGGAGGTCGACTAAACGCACTCCAAGGTTTTTCGATAAAATTTTGGCTTGTTTAATAGTGTTTTAGGATTTATTTTCTGTATAAAACGTTGCTTTAAAGGATTTAGTTTTTGGTTATTCACCTAGCTGTAGTATTAAGGAGGTGTCCGGATGTGTGCGAACTTTCAGTTCCAGAATCCCCGGACTTGAGAATCAACACCGTTTCTTCCTACCATTATTTTTCATAAAGTTTTCAGCTCAAACCAGTATTCATGTTACGAAGGGCACTACGTTATCAGTCGACACTATCCACACACCACATATTTGCTAAGAAGCCTCCTAATAAGCCCCCAGTGAGCGATATTGCAACACATATCTTACTTCAAGATCTGGGATATGTCTACCAACCTTCTGCCGGTACAGCACACTGGCTTCCACTAGGCCTTAGGGTATTGCGCCGAGTCGAAGCCATTATTCGTCAACGTATGGATGAGATTGGTGGTGAAGAGTTTGAATTATCCTCACTTAGTGGGCGTGCTCTATGGGAGAAGACTGGCCGTTGGGGGAACAGTGAGTTGTTTAAGATGAATGTGAATGATAAAGACCAGACCGACTTTTGCCTTGCACCTACCCATGAGGAGGAAATAACCGAGCTTATGCGACTTGCTGGAGTGACATATAAAAGTCTTCCTGTACTCACGTATCAAATGACAAGGAAATACAGATTTGAGAAGAGACCTAGAGGCGGGCTATTAAGAGGACGAGAGTTTTTGATGAAGGATGCGTATTCGTTCGATAAAGATCAAGAGGGCGCCCTAGAAATGTTCAAGAAAGTGAATGCGGCATATCGGAAAATTTTCAAAGATTTGAAGGTTCCATTTGAGACTGCTGTTGCTGATAGTGGCGATATTGGAGGTAATTTAAGTCATGAGTGGCATTTTGTTCATGAAAACGGAGAGGATACCTTATTCAAGTGTGATGGATGTGGATATGTCTCAAATATTGAGAAGACGCTATCTTTGCCTGAAGAAGGAAAGTTCAGTGCGAGTGCCAATGTCAGATATGCTCTTTCCAGAGATCGAGACACTCTTGTAGCTGCTTACTACCCTGGTGATCGTAATTTTGTTCCAAACTTCTTGAACGCTGAGATTGAAGATCTGGATCCGGACACTCTTGGCTGGTCGGAAGCTGAGGTCATTAAGGCCTTTAACTGGACTGAAGATGAAATGATCTTGAAGAAGTTTATTCGTATTATGGACTCCCGAATCAGTGATAGAACAGACTTACCAGACTTCCCCTTCAAGACGTTTCAAAAGAACAATTTCACGTTGATCACCGACGCCTGCCTCGTTGAAGCGCAACAGGGCGAATATTGCGAAGAGTGTGGTGATGGTAAACTACAGGCTATGAACGCCATTGAGGTAGGACACACATTCTACTTGGGGAAACGGTATTCTGAACCACTTGGAGCCAAGTTTGCGTCACAGGACAACAAGATGGAAGTGTTTGAGATGGGATGCTACGGTATTGGTGTAAGTCGTATTGTTGCTGCCATAGCTGAAATGGCAAGAGATGAGCAAGGGCTAGTTTGGCCGTCAAGCATCGCGCCTTATGATGTTGTTATTGTACAAGCGCCAAAGACCGATGATAACCTTGGTGATGAGCTAAAGGCTGGCCTCGGACTCAGGGTTATGGAAGATAAGCGTGATAAGCTGTCATTTGGCGCCAAGATGAGTAACGCTAGGATGCACGGTATTCCTATAATTGCAGTTGTTGGAAAGATGTGGCCGATTGTTGAACTGGAGATCCGTGGGAAGAGATGGGAACCCAAGGAAAAGTATGAATTTGAGAAAGTGATGGAAGAAAGGGGAGAGGAGTTCAGCTGGCACTTGGACCGTTCCGATGGAAGAGAGAAGCATTTTGTGCACAAAGATCACAGTGAGGAAGTGGTGAATATCCTTCTCAAGGATCTGTGATGATGAGATGATGAGTGAGTTGGCGGATGGGGCGCATCTTGTGACAGTAATAGTAAGTAACAGAGACAAAAGAAAAAAAATACTTGTATATATAAACTCTACGAAGTATAATATAACCTTTTTTGCGTTCTTTTTTGTTCTTTGATTTGTAAATGCAAAAGAAATTCGTATAAAATTACTAGATTAATGGATTAATGTACAACGTCTTTTTGAGTATTTGGTCAAGCCATGGATGTACCCATGGATTCCCTTTTGGATTTGCCCTTGGATTAGACTTGCCCTTGGGATGTAGCCATGAAGAGTCTCACTGAGCCCGGCTCAAGCAATCAGCTTTCCGGTTAATTTGGCGAGGACGTGCAAAGCAATCACCGAGAAAATAAATCCAATAGCGAGGAACAACACGACGAGAGGGTCAACTCTGAGCCCCTGGGCCTCATCGGTGTAGAGTTTGAGAAGAGAAGCAGATGAACCTCCAAAACCAGCAGATCTTGTTGATGTTGGAGTCTGAGCAAGGGCCTGCTGCTTGGCCTTCTGGTTGTTACGACGCTTGAGGTCTGTTCTCTGGCCACCTGGTGCTGGGGACGACTGGTGAAGATGTTAGTATATTTATATGTGTGGAGGCAGGTAGTACCGGCTTTGATAAAAACTCACCATTGTGCTGAATCAGGGTTTGTTCTATGTAGTTGCCTGGGGTGTGTATGAGTGCCATTTAGTGAAGAGACCACCGTCCAGATTTGAACACGTCGAGAGACCGTGGAGGTGTCGCGAAGCGCACGGTTTCGCGAAAAGGGCGCGCCTTTGTTATCGTCAACCGGGTAACTTTGGACTACATCCAAACACCACATCTGGACACCTGAGAAACCCAAACATCACACATCCGAACACCCAAATGCGATCATTCCTGGATGCCTGGGTGGCTCTCATATAGGGGTGGGTGATAGGCCATAGGAGGATAGCCATCAGAGCGTAGTCATTGGAATTTAACCGTAGCTACTCAGACATATATAATCACAAATTATGCAGTGTTGAGACCCTAGTATTGTTGCAGCGTAGATGGATAGATTTACAGACCATGATATCAAAATATAAAAGGAACACCCAAACCCAGGCTTCAAGGCTTATAACGCCAGGCAAGACGGACGGCACGAGCAGAGGAAGTGACAGAGAAAACGCTCACAGCTGCAATCCAGCGTTTATAAACATACGTATGTATATGGTGCTGTATATACTTGTGTCTCTACAACGAGAGTGAGAGAATGGGCCACCCACTTGTTACTGCTCGTATAGCTGTGCTAGAGCACTGCACCAGGCCGGAGAAGAGCTCCGCACATTGGAAATTACTGGGCCATCTGCACACCCATATTATATTTACCGGGAGCCTTGGGATGATCTCGAATATCCCGCTCTAGGCAGACCTATACCTGCCGATGGTACCTTCTGACCCCTCGTTGTGTCGTATGCCTAATAGTCGTGGTGTGTGCCGGATCCGGTGATGGCTCACTCCAAGGGAGCCATCTGAGGGACCAATACGACGCTGGCAGAACACGCCGTATCATACGGCCGTAACATGCCTGCTACCCCTAAACCCAATCTGCTAGTTTCCAAGAGGACACCTAAACGGGACCTCTTGGATCTCCAGGAGTATAGATAGCGCTCCAGTACCATGGCACTCTGACACCCGAACACCTCAGCTCACATATGCCAACACCCAAACACCCGTGCACCACAGATTCAAACACCCGAACACCACCGCACCTCCTCATGCCGCCCGCCGGCGATGTGCGCGAACCGCTGACTTTTTCTCGTCTCCGATTCGCCCGCCAGCCGTTTTTTTTCTTTTTTTGCTATTGGGCCTCGCTGAAATTTCTTAAGGCCGCGTTTCGCGAGGCGCTGTGTTTTTTTTCCCTCTCTTTGGGTTCCGAGCGTCGCTTTTCCCTCTCTTTTCCTCTCCCCCTTTTATATACCGCTCGCCCAGTCTGTGCTTGGTGAAACTCACGCACTCTGCGACCACCCAACTGGACACTGCTACTTTTTTCCTGTTACCAGGCACTACGCAGAAACCTCCCCATTTTTCAGGTTCTTCCCACTTTTTCTCTCCCCCACCTCTTTGTGCTGTCTCTGGACCACCAAGAAAAACCAAAAAGAGAAAAACCCCGTGTCCGCGTGCCCCCGTACAAAGAGTTCTTTGTTCCTCTCGTTTGTGTGTTGAGCGCAGTGCTGCCTTTGCGTGTCGTCCATTCCTCACACAATCGTCTCTTGCAACGACACAGCGAGACGCTACTTGGGTTAATAGAAGTGGCGTTTCACTGGTGAAGGTTGTGAGCTCCATGCTTAGATAGCCAGAAACAAACAAGAGTCGCCACTACTACAAGGTATCATTCCTTCTATTCCTGCTTCATCTGCTGCTGCTTTATACTACGGTCTACTACCTCCTACCTCCTGAACACTCATTCCAGCCTACAACATCCAACATCATCACAACACCATTTCCTACACCACCTGCTTCCACACCCTCACACCCTTTAGAAAAGATCGATCCTACTACAAAAGCCGAAACGGAAACTAGCATCACGCGCTTTCTTAATATTCTCTCTCCTCTCACGAAGCTTTAACGACAGCTAACGATCTTATTCTCCCCCCTGTAACGAGCCACGAGCAACGAACGATACAAGAAGAAATCCTCAAAAAAAAGGACCACCACAAGAACACCATTAGAAAACCATGGACTTGAGACAGTTCACAACAACACCAAATAACTTTGAACAGGACCTGAGACGCACTTCCATGTCCTCAATGTCCTCCGCCCAATCCGGCTACGCTTCCTCGGCTTACGGCCAGACTCCATCAAACTCGAGATTCAACCAGGGCCATTACTTTGGCCAGGCTGTTCATCACCAGCATGCTCAGCTTCAACATGCGCCAGGTCATGGCCATGCTCAGACCGATAATCCACAGCTCCAACACCACCAGGGCCCAAACAGCAGCAACAACAGCAGCCAGCACGCTGGCAATAATGCTAATGCTAGCTGGCTTCATCATTCGGGCCTGAATGTTGCTCCTTGGATTGAACAACAGGCTCAGGTGTCCAACTCTACGTCGTCTATTGAAAACCAGAGCTTTGTCAACTCGTATGGAAACAACCTCAATGGTGCTGCTCACGGTACTTATTTGGCCCAGCAGCAGCACCAGCAACTGTCTACACAGCAGCTCAGTATCTCCCAATCGATGCAGGCTTCTTTTGACTCTCAATCTACTCGTGTTTCTCCATCCTCTTCCAATGTTTTGCCTTCTGAGAATTCACTTTCGATGAATGGTAAGAACACCCTTAACTTGGGCATGTCGTCCTCCAAGTCTCCTTCGGTTCTTGCTGACGAGGAGAAGAAGCACGATGACAAGAACGACACTAACGACTCTAATGATAATGACGACAACGACAATGACGATGAATTAATCCCCACTGCAATTGTTATTAAGAACATCCCATTCGCTATCAAGAAGGAACAACTCTTGGAAGTCATGACTAAGTTGAACCTTCCATTGCCATATGCCTTCAATTACCACTTTGACAATGGTGTCTTTAGAGGCTTGGCTTTTGCTAATTTTACGTCAACTGACGAAACCACAACTGTGGTGACCCAGTTGAACGGTCGTGAAATTGGTGGCCGAAAGTTGAGAGTAGAGTATAAGAAGATGCTGCCATTGGCTGAAAGAGAAAGAATCGAACGTGAAAAGAGAGAAAAGAGAGGTCAGTTGGAAGAGCAACATCGGTCCACGTCTAATGCCTCTTTGGCTTCTATGATTAGTATCTCTTCTGCTCCATCTGCTAACAAGCAACCATTGACTGCTGGTGCGCAGATGACTCAAGGTGTTGTCGAACAACCTTTGCAGCCACCTCCATCCTCTTCTGAAAGGTACTATGCTCCAATTCCTTCGGTCATCAACTTACCAAGCCTTCCTTCTCAGGTTGACTTCAACGACCCAGAGACTCTGGAGTTTTACTCCCAATTGTTGTTCTTTAGAGATGACCGAGACAAGTTGTACAATGAGATTGCCTACCCATCTAATTTATCTCAGTCACACAAGAGAATTGTATCCATTTTAGCCCAGTTTTTGGGGTTGGTTGAGTTCTTTGACAACAACCTCATCTTGATTAAGAGAAGAAATGTGATTCATGATCCCTCTCCAATCTTGAGATCACAATCCCACACTACAATTCCATTGTTGAACCAGCAGCAATCCTCAACCCAACCGAGATTTAGGCAACAACAGGGTGTTCCACAACAGGCACCAAACAGAATTCCAGCCAACTTCTCCATTGGTATGCAATCTACCAACAACGGCCTTTCTTCTGCTGCCCTTTTGAGAAACAATTCCACCCCTACGCGTGTCCCAGCTTTGTTCAACCAAGGATCTAATGCTCAGTCGTACTTCCAACAACCACACCAGCCACCAGGTTTGCAACAACCACAGGGGCAAATGCCAATGCCGCAGTCTCAGCCTACGACTCCTGGCCTTGATCCAATGTCCAGATTTAATTTGCAACCAGGCCAGTGGGACGACCAATACTCAACTGGTAACACTGCTAGACAAGAGCAAGAGTTGAATGATGGTTTGAACAGCCTGAACTTGAGTGGCTTAGACAATAGCTCCAATATCTGGGGACCAAGATCTGTGCAGCCAACGGTCTAAATTGCTAGCTGATGAACTATTGTGTATTTTCGGTCTATGGAAGTTCACTCGATATAGAGATTTTCCCCATTCTCTTTGATGTATATGTCCTACTTTTGATTGGGTTCTATCAATAATGGATTTAACCGCTTCCCACAATCACATCTTGATTGCTTTACGCGGTTGCTCTTTCTCTTGCTCTATACGATCGCTACTCCCGTTCTTGCTATTTTTAACCTTTGTCATACTCTTATAAAATAACACTTTGTCTTTGTCTTTTTGTCATAATTGCTTTCCATCCATCTCTTATTTTGTCCTTATACTACTACGAGATAATACGTTTTATGACCGTTCCAATCGAATCGCTTCTTCAACCCTTCGAATGCTAGAAGCATCTGAAAGACGGGCTTTTCGTTTATGTTGTTCTATGCAGTTTATGTGTGTACTTGCCTACCATATCGAGACAAAGTTTGCTTCCCTTTCTTTTCACTCGCTGTGTAGCATAATCCGTAGCTAATAGTTTGGTTACTAGAGCGCATTGTTAGTGCTCGTACCAACCACCACGACCAGGGCCAGGAGAGATGGGATAGCACAGATGAGATATTTTATGCCTAAAGGCTACATAAATCTAGCAAACGAGGAATTGTGAGCGGACTGGGAGACTATACTTTCGCTGGTATTGATTACTACCACGGACTAATTTACCACGTGGAACGATTACCGGCTGGTAGAGCCAGAAATTGTAGATGCCCTCTTCTAAATCGACGACAACATCAATAGGTGTGGAACATTCAAGTGAACAAATTCTACCATCAGGAGGTATAGTGCGACGACTGAACCCATCCATACGACTGACTGATATACAATCTATTCCACAGCAACGAGAAGCGCTTGTTAAATTCCATGTTCCAACTATTGGCCCTGAAACCACCAGCTTTTCCAAACCTCCCCGCAAACGGACTTATTATACCACTCAGAATGACAGCGACGAGGAACTTCAAGTGCTCACGATGAAGATATCATTGAACGACATTGTATCTCGCCAACGAATTACAAAATGCGTCAAGAGCCTCAAGTGTAACCATCGCCAACCATTTGACTACGACTGTTTCTGTAAAGTTAACCAGATACCCGACTCCTTTTTTGACCGGCTAAAACTACAGAAGTCTAGATACGTCTACGTTCCGCTGGACGAACACTTGTATAACCGGCAGAATTTACAACTGAGCTCCGAAGGTGTTGTTGTACAGAGGTTTAAAGTTGAATACAGACCTACAAAAGCAGCTATGGCACTAGCGAACTTGAAATTGACACGGAAAAGGAAAAACGCAAAGCTCGTGAAATGTCCCGTGTGTAACGTTGGCTTTCTCAGTACCGAGCTGATCCACGATGATTTCATGGCTACAGTGATGGAGCATGTTTTGCCCAGCGTGGAGACGGTTGAAATCGATGACGATGGTGTTGTTACAGTGGTCAAAGAGAAGCAGGCGCACGAGCTTGCTGGGGAAGTTGTGGACCTCAGTGATGAGGAGAAGGCAAGCAAAGCTACAGTCCAAGAAGAGTACAAACACCATAACGGAGGCAAATCTGTGGGCAACCGAGGTGATTACCGAAATCAACAAGTTGATGACATGAGCCTTGAAGTACGTGGCAATAAAAAGCGTAATGTCGTCGATTTGGTATCTGATTATGAAGAAGATGCCACAGGAGAGGTAGACGAAGAAGATGAAGAAGAAGCAAATGATGATGATTATGATCCTCTCAAAGATCTTTCTGACCTTTTAGATTTGGAGAGCAGCGACGATGGCATATATGCAGTTGATGGAACTGCAGATGATCCTGTTGTGATAGATTGACGACTATTGATAGATAGATTTACAAGGTTATGAATGCAATTTACAACTACAAAAGACAAAAGTAAGCATAGCCATAGATCTCATTACTAGGCTTATTGACATGACGAAAGAACAGGAAGGGATTAGACGTTAACTTCGGGGGAGGTTGGCATTTCTGGTGGCTCGATTGTGCCCTGCTTGGGTTTTCTCTTGATGATCTCCAAATAGTTGGAAGGAACATATCCCGTCTTTCCATCTCTGGAACGGACTCGCCACCATTGGGATGGCTTTCCAGCAGGGTCCGCCTTGTTGAGAATCGCAACCAAGTCGCCCTCCTTTAACTCAAGTTCGACTTGTGTGTTCTCAGGAACAAAGTGGTATATAGCTCTCCCAAACTCGATGTTGGATATGTCAAGAGGAGCTTGTTGCTGTCCAGGAAGTGAACCTGGGAATTGCCCAGGCATATTCATGTTTCGTTGCTTTGCCAGGTGAAATACAAGTCTTTTCAATAAGAACGGGGTCCCGATCACCATGGCGAGGAAGATAAGTAGGGGCTTTAAGGAGATGCGTCTTGTTGATCTAGCAGCTTCGGACTGTTGCTTTGAATCAAACTTGGCAAACTCCTTAGCATCGATTTTTAGGGTCTCTTTAAACTGCCGTCCAGTAATTTTGGCAAACAGTTTTTTGAAGTACTTAATTAGGGCAAATATGCCCAGTAGCGATCCAAGGGCATTCTTCAAATTACCAAACTGTTCAGCAACACTGATCATCGTATAGAAAGAAGAATGAGTAGCCATATAAGTGGCTTCAAGCATTTGTGCAAAGCCACCAAAGGCACCGATGATACTTTCTATCAACTGGAAAGTCGCTTGCGAGCTCTCTGCAAACCCATTACCACCTTCACTGTTCATGCCACCCATGCTTCCCATGCCTCCATACATACCCCCATATCCCCCCATGCCATACATTCCACCCATGCCGTATCCACCTCCATACATGCTTCCGTATCCACCAAGTCGTGAACCGTATCCACTCAGACCATACATTGAACTGCCATACCCTCCTAATCCACCGTACATCGAACTTCCATATCCTCCACCATACATTCCACCCGACCCATAGGACGATAGCCCGTGTGAGGAAGAATCATAGGAGTACGGCGTAGAAGAGTTTGCTTCATGTAGCGACGTTGGTCTCTCGGGAACTGAAGGCTCTTGTTGAGGTGACTGTACTGTCTGCTGTAGGGTGATGTCTGTAGCTTGGCCCGAAGCAGCTATACAACAAGTTAGTACAATGTCCTACGTTTCACATCTCTCGCATACTTCACAGAAGTTCGTTAGGTTCTGTGTGTAGAAAGGTTGCTAACTTACCTGCTGCAGATGTCCCTGAGCTGACCTCCCATGGCTTCGGTCTTGGTGCTGACATTGGTGGAGTGATGTGTCCGTGTGAATAGCCGATAAGATATGTCCGTTACTTCTGATTTGTAGTTTTTGCGTGGGAAGTTCTGTTCGTTGTCTTCTTTCAGAATTGAGCCGCTATAATGTTTTCCGTCAAGATAGTTTTATCAGAAACTTCTGGTATAATGAAGAGAAGAATGGAGCTTTTTTCTAGCTGTTCTGGTAACAAACGCTAGGATAGAAACCGGCAAAACCACAGTCATTCATTGATTTTGATGTGGAGGTGCAGCGTTTTTACCCGCGGCGAGGTGCGAAAAAAAAAGATTTGATTACATAATGAATGTGTAAGCTAAGGCTGAAGGGGCTTGAAAAAAATGGACGAGTCCGGAGTCGAACCGGAGACCTTTCGCATGCTAAGCGAACGCGCTACCAACTACGCCACACGCCCTTTCATGTTGCTTGTAAGGATACACTCCCAATGGTACTTGTACACAGCTATATTCAGGACAATACT
>JAJMBV010000065.1:0-51948 GCA_030585085.1 Petasospora xishuangbannaensis
TCTTCTTCTTCTTCTTCTTCTTCTTCTTCTTCTTCTTCTTCTTCTTCTTCTTCTTCGTCTTCTTCGTCTTCTTCGTCTTCTTCGTCTTCTTCGTCTTCTTCGTCTTCTTCGTCTTCTTTTTCTTCAATTAGTTCTCATTTATACCATTTCACAATGCCGTTCTAGCTCTCTTGTTACTCTGTACCTGGAGCTCGGCCTTTCTCTTCTTACCATGCCCAGAACTTGTTGAGCTAAAGCTTCCAGAGTCTTGTAGCAGAAGATCTAAGTTGATGGCTTCTGGCAGAATAACCTGGCGCACGTTATTGCCTCTGATATTTATGAAGTCCACCGCAATCGGGTCACGGTGACGAAGGGTCATCTTCACCTTCTTCAGCGTGATATTCATCGTAGGAGACACCGTCACAACAGTCCCTTGGACGACCGTTCCATTCTTCAGCTCCACCTGAACGGTCTCGTTCGTGAGTTTCATAAGAAATCTGACAAGTTTCATCTTTCTAGACAAGTACCACCAAACCAAAAGACCACAACAAGAACTAATAGAAACAATCAGGAACCAAAAAAACGGCTATTGCTATGCCGTTGACCCCGTTATCCAAGTCGCTGATCCTCTAGTTGTTCATGGCTGGCCCGTCATAGATCTTTTCGGGTAGTGTCGGTGTGCGGGTGTCGCGAATACATTGACACGAAAACGTATGGCAGATCCATTGTGGTGTCCAGGTGTTGCTTACAGCAACCTAATTGCTATTCTATTACTATTGTTATTGCTATTTCTATTTCTATTTCTATTTCTATTTCTATTTCTATTTCTATTTCTATTTCTATTTCTATTTCTATTTCTATTTCTATCGCTATTGCTATAGCTTCAATCGGTAATTCTACAGTGGCAAATCTCTAAGAGAATCATCTATTTAGAATCCAGCTGTAAATAGCAATTAAAAACTCCAGATAGCTATCGCAACTGATAACAAGGCACTCGGTCTGCCTCCTTCTTCAAACGACGAGCCATCATCTGTCGACTAAGGCATTGTAGTGTATCAGTTTATCGTATTATTCAAGCCTTTTGCTCGACAACGGTCTCGTCCAAGACAACTGGAACATCAATAGCACCAGCGTTCCACTCCTCAAGCTCCTTGAGATGCTCTCTCTCAATAGCATACTTGACGGCCTCCAAAACGTTCTCGCACGTGTGCTTTGGCTTGTACTTTGGTTCTGTACCTGCCTTGTAAACGCCGGTCTTCACCAAAATGGAGTGCCATGAGGTGTCGTGCGAGTTAGCAAAACGGATATCGGACTCTGGAGTGTCACCAACAAAGTAGACAGTGGACGCAGGTGGGAGATCGAGTGTCAGCTGGGACAGCTTCTGCACGGTCAATGGCTCATCCTCCGAATCTGAATCGGTCTCATCGGACTCAGAGTCGAGGAAAACCGAGTTACTCGAGCCTTCAATCTTCTCCACGTGCTCTTCAAGCACATCTTTTCTCCAATGTGTGAGCACCTTGTTAGCGTATCTGAAGGTACCACGTTGTGGTTTACCGAATCTTGTCACCTGGAGCTCCATTCCAGTGTGCTCTCTGTACAGAGCAGCAATGGACACCTGAAGAGCGCCCATACCGTATCTCGACAGCTTGTAGTCGGTGGCCCAGATGAAGTCTGAATGGGCAAAGTATATGCCTGGACCCTCGTCGTATGTCTCGGAAACTGTGCCCATGACACCATTCTTAGATAGAAGCAGCTCGAGGATGATCTGCTGGTCGGCAGCCCAGTTTCTCGAGTCAGCAAACACAAGAATGGCATCGATGGAAATCTGGGAGAAGTCGTAGTCGCGTGTGGCCTTGAGTTCATCCTCTGTGAGTGTATGATATGGTGAAACTGAAGGATTCCATTTCATTATATCGAGTGGAGTTACAGCTTTCTCAAAGCCGTACTCCTCTGCCACCTTTCTGCACGCATCACCGACACCGCCAACAACAAGTACCGTTTTGTGCACGTCCACAAGGTCTTTCATAGGCGTATGGCCCTGGATAACTTGGTCCTCAGAGACCTCAATTCCCAGACGGTCACTCAGTTCCTTACATCTCGCAGACTCCGAACGGCCCCCACCGTTTGTTACAAAAATATACGGCACCTTGACGTGGTACTTGTTATCACCATTGAGCATCCGAAGCGCTTCTCTTGCCTCCGGGATGGTCTCAGGACCCCTCACAATGACACCGTCAATGTCGAATGCAAAGGCATACGATGCAACACGCTGATGATCAATCACCGTCTTTTTGTGGCGAATCGAGCCTGACCGTGACAACTGCGTTTCAGAACGCTTTGACGTCAGCGGTGTGAGTCCAACAAGGTCTTTGTGGGAATTTCTGGCCGACGATAGTCTCGAAAGAGACCCGCCACCCCACTGGTCCGATAAGGACAGTGACGAAACCCGCTGTTTTCTCGTCAATGGTTTAAGCTCGTCGATACCATCGTTGTTGAGGTACGACGACGACGTTGTCTTTGGAATCGCCGGTGACAGCGCGGGAGTCGTCTTCGTTGACGTTTCTGCGGAATTCTGTTGCTTAATATGATCAAACGACATCGTCTCTGGGTATTATATCGTTCTTGGGGTCTCGGTTTGTCTTTGTAAGAGTCTCTGAACAAGTATAGTTGAGTTTCTCTCTTCAGATAGTGTTGTTAAAGAGTTGAAACTGTCCTTCGGTGTGTGTATTAGCCTAGTATTCGCAAGTTATTACTCTTCTGGAGTGTGGTCTTCAACGGTTTGTTCTTTGCAAGGAGTGTATTTCTCTCCTAAGAGTATTCTGATTGGAAAGGATGGGTTTTTCGTGCTCTGTGCCAGGGTCCACATGTAAGGAACGGCGGGCAGTTTGTGCCTTTTATACCTCTGTTCCAAGGCTGTGAGGGCCGGTGACAGGCGATGACATCCCGGTGACGTAATTGCGCTGGACACTGCCGTTTTAGTGGCATTACGTCAGACACTCTCAAAAGTAACGTCATAGCGCGGTGAACAATGCCTGTTTGGGAATAACGGCGTAAAGTAGCGGAGTGTTACTAAGATCGGCGAAGGGTGGCACTGAGCTGCAAAAGATACATGCAAAAACGGTGGTCCAGTGGCGAAGATCGGCGAAATGTGGCGAAACACCACGGCTAATGTACTCGGTGCTATCTATCCCTCTGTTTTGCCCTTCTCTTCTAGTTCACTGTTGCTATATGTGTCTTTGTAAAATTAGTATTATGTATTGCTATGGCTAACTGATCAAGTCTGTGGTCGGTATCCGCAATCCATTACATGGGCCACCTGTCTATACATTTTCTTCTCATCCATTGTACTGCTCTGTTCTATTCTTATCGGCGTTGTCTGTTATCGCTATGTGTAGGCACGTAGAATTGTACTCTCCATGTTTTCCTTCGTATCTATATGCCCTATGTATCTATTATATCCTATGGATGTGTTTTCTTAGTATACTCTGCGTATTCAATGCTTCCTACTCTCCACTCCAGTTTTCTACACCCACTTTCTACCTCCACTTTATCCTACTCTCTACTTCTCCTCTATGTAGTTAATCTTCTCAGCTCCACTGATACGTTATCACTCAGCCCTGTATAATGTTGCACCGTATCATTTTCTCCTGCCTATTCCGTTATAATCTTCTCTACTTGTCTATCATTGCTAATTTGTTTACCCTTGTGTACTCTACTAAACTTCTCTGATTCTCCTGATTGCTATAGTCCTCGTACACTGGCTCATTTAGTCAGTGCCAACCATATCATCTTCTTCCGGTCTTAAACTGTACGCATAATCTATTATCATTTTTTACAGAGATTGGGCTTGGTTCTTCCATCTATTTGTTATATACTTGTACATTTTACGGAATACTTAGCACTATACTTTTCATTACTCCATTAGGAGTTCTATACAGACTCTCAATTGTGGCACTAAAGCTGTACCCTCTATGATCTTTCCTTTTTTTGGTTTTTCGTAGCTTCCTCTGTTCTCTATTATTACACGTTCTTCTTGAATTTGAAATACTTTAAAGATTCTATTGATCACGTTGGTCTTTAGTTTATATTTTGTATTCCTCTCTTCAGGAATCTTATTGCCTGCTTATCCCTATGGTGTTCTATGTACTGCGAAACCTATTTTATTCTCCTCACCCTACATTCCTATTGTCGTATTATCTATCGTTCAAGAGTATTGTTGCTCTCGGAACTACAAATATTCTAGCACTATCACGCTGCAATTATCAATTATGAATTATATGTCTCTTAATAAGTTTACACCACCAAACTTCCAAACTACCAAACTACCAAACTGCTAATCCTTGCCGTTTCGGTGCTATTCCGTGTTTTGTAGCACAAATAGCCAAGATGAGGAAATACCTCGCCACCTATCCACCAAATCTGAGTCTGTCGTTCAGATACTCCCTTTAAAAAACGAATGGAATCAGGAAAGCCTTTCGCAAGCCATACTTGGTGTTTTTCTTCTGTGCCCAAAAGTACATCTGCACAGCACCAACCGTCATGAATACCAGTGAGAAGATGTTAGGGTTCATGAAGAAGACAATGATCCAACCATAAACCTCAAACGTGTAGTTTGGTGCAATGAAAACCTCAAAGAAACCACCCTCTGGTGCCTTACGGCCCTTGCCCATTCTGATCGACTTGTCACCGAGTAGACGCAGCTGCGTATGTGTAACGGCATTGAAGAATTGGCAGAAGCACCATAGGTAGAGTAAGTAATCTGTTGCATTGCCCTGCAGCGGATCCCACCCCGGAATAGTAAAGTTACCAATCTCCCCATACATCAATGCCAAGGAGGAACCCAAAATCCAGTAATGTGCACAGTTCTTGAACAAGTTGAACAGAGGCATTGTAGCTGACGAGAACTTGTGCACAATCACATTCTCAACTTCACGTTTGGTATAATGGAACAGTTGCATCTTCCACAGAAGGTCGTACTTTGGTGGTGATCCACAGAACTGGTATGCAAAATAGTGCGCAACTATCGGGCCAAAGTATTCAATCAAGTAGACTGTTCGCCATCCGATTTGAGGACCCAAATCTTTCAATTGCACTTCACCAGCACTAAGCAAGTCAGCAGTTGTGGTTATTACCTTCTTCTCGGCGTTGGACACACGGATTCTGTTTACAGAAAGGTTCTTATTGCGCTTGGACACCTGCTCAACAAACTGTTCAAACGAGCCGACATCCTCGTAAGTATCGGACTTGATAGACTTAGAACGCGAAGTGGCGCGAATTTCAGGCATTATGGTACTCTCCTTATGACTTCTACTAGCTTCCGTTCGACTTGAAGAGGCCTAAGACACGAGATCGGGTTAATTGGCCAAGTAAACATGCTTTACACCAATGTTTGGATTCGGCCGGGAAGCACGAAAAAAGGTGCCCATCGCGATGAAAACCCGTGCACCACATCCAAACACCTTTCCTTTTTTATGAGTATTCTCTGTTCTTCTATTAATGATATATCGGTGTACAACAGCATAGAATAGGTAAAAAAGTTTTTGATATATTTACGGAGTGTTTTGGTTAATATCATATAGTTGCTTTTGCTTAAAACGCTCATTTTGTTTTTACCACGTCTCATATAATTGGTTTTTAACGGAAATCAAAAAGGATAGTTTGAGGGAGATACTTTAGCCTGAGCCGTTTACAAGTGTCTATTTAGGAATCATTAAATGGAGTGTATGTTCACCTTAGTTAAGAACTAAAGTAGAGTTTCTTGCTTTATTTCGACTGGAAGATCCCCAATTATTAGCATTATATATAGATTACAACGGTAAAAAAGCGCATATATTCTACTTCTTCCATAGTACATGCAATAATCTTCAATTTTAAAGAGTTCCACTGTTGAATACGGCTATTCAACAACCTGCATCACCCTTTCGAATAGTGTATCTACCTGGATCGTGTTAATACTATCAAACAGTGTAGCAAATGAATTAGCGTCCAGACCTTTCTGAACATTAATCTCATCAGCATTATCCAAAACGTCTCTATGTGTCACTGGTTTAGAAGTAGCCTCCGCCTGAGCGAGTAAAACACTCATCTCCTGCTCGTAATCTCTATTCTCTTCCTCTATATCACCTTGAGACAGTTTAGACGAAGATACGAGACCAATGCGAGACTTGCAATCCAGGAATAAAAAGTCCTCATCACCGTTCCAGCGTATAGAGGAGATGTAGCAGTCGTGGTCAACAACATAGAGTGGTTGTAGAGTGTGGGGGGCAAACACAAAGATCTTAGATTCACACAGTTTTTTGCTTCTGGAATAGTAGTTAACTACGTACGCAAATGTGTTGCGTGTGTGGTTGATAGCAAGAAGGTCCGCTGCATGTTTTGGAGCACTAGTCGACACAACTAGAGAAGTTTCCTTCAGGGTCAACATGTTTATCGTCTTGAGGCACGTTGAAGCAAGAATCACCAGAGTTGAACCCACTACTTCCAAAGAACGAATTGTGGAGCCAGCTATTCTTGTAAGAGTGGAGACTTCTGTGGTTGTAATTTCTTCAAATGTGTTCGTGTCAATTGGTGTCAGTACGTCGTCAAAACCCAAAAATATCAGCGATGCGTCTGGTGACCATGCAAGTGATACCGCTGTAGAACGAAGTCCAGTGGATGGCTTTAACTTTCTAAGAGACCACGATTGGGACTTTGGCTGTGGACGCCACAGACGAACACCGCCAGCATCGTCGGCAGAAAGGAAAGCTAGTCCATGGAAATAAGAGGATGGAGCATGGATAAGAGAGCGAACAGGAACGCCAACGCCATGTGGGTTGACAATTTTAGTCACGAGTTCCCAGGTAGATGCTGGTGTTGGCTGAGCGTTGCTGTTTTGTGCAAATTTCTGAAACTCGACATATCTCCAAACCTTTAAAACGCAAGTTAAGTCGTTCCGGGACAGTAAGTTGTCAATTTCGCCGTGGTGATGCTCCTCCACAGTGGCAAGCCATTTACCGTCAGTAGTGAAAACAAATCTCTTGACCTCTGGATCCAACAACTTGAGCTCCGATCTCACTTTACCAGTTTGTAATGTATCAGTGATTTTTTGTACAAATGCTTGTTCACTCTTGTAGAAATCAAACACTTGGAGATGTGCACCATGGATGAAATAGAGTTGCTTGGTAGTCGGATGCATAGCGAGAGGTGTTGTGAAATCGTATTTGAGTCTTTGAGGATCCAAAGATGGGTCTTTTGTAAACATCTTCGACACTTTCTTCATTGCTGAGAGGGGAGTAGAGAACTCCTGGCGTGGGCCAGTGACAGAGAGACGGGACTGTAGATCTGCAGAAGATAGAACAATGATCTCATACTGCTCGTGGTTGGAATCAAGACGGATATTGAGGACATAGAACTCTTCTGAAGGAGACTCAATATCAGAAATATCACCAGCCAAACGAGGAAGGAACTGCTGCTTCTCGGTGTCGAGTTGCCAAAAGACAAGGACACGCTCAAGACCACCGGAGAGCAGATAGCGTCCATCTATGGAGAAGGCAAGGCATTTCACAGTGTCTATGTGCCATTTGAAAGCTCTCATAGAGCCATCTGGGAAGAGAAGTTGGATGGTGCCGGCCTGGGATCCCACAGCGACTGTGCCGTCGCTCGAAAGTGCCATCGAAGTGATGTGCTGTTTGTAGGGGTACTGTGTGGTCTTCTTGTTTCCTGTGGCCACGTTCAGGACTACGATCTGAGTAGTAGAATCTGCAGGTTTTGTGAGGAATGCAATGTTCTGGGCATCCTTAGAAACGGAGAAAAGCACCGACGACTTCACCGTTGATAGCGAAGAGGCCTCCACGTTATCATCAAGATAGTACCGAACAAGTAATCTTGTGTGGGGGTTGTCAGACTTCTTACCAGTGAGAGTAAGTACTGAAGTGCCATCGAACGATACAATACACAGCACAGAGTCGTCTTTAGAAAGAGGGAGCGTAGCTCGCTTGATCACAGGTTCTGGTACCTTTTCTCTCCAGTTGATCACCAGTACCTCCCCTGAGCACAGAAACGCCCACACAAGATTCTCGTTCCCGAGATCTTGTTTCAACGTCACAATACCGTCTAAGGAGAGTCCATTGTGTGGTGTGAACTTCAGAGAACGCACACATTGGCGTGAGGGAAGAAGGTACACTCGGAGTTGGTTGTTGAAAGGGACGACGAGGTGACGGCCATCGCTACACAGAAGTTGACAGTTTCGCAGCGGCTGGCCCCCACCAACAAGCGACATTTTATACTCCTCAACGGACATCTCTCAAACTACTCAAAAACCCCTTGGGAAGAAGAAAAAAGACGCTAGAACAACAAGTGTTTCTGCCCTTTAACGGCGCATAACAGGCCTCTCCTCTATCTATTTCTATAGCTCATCGCACAAATTTTTCGGGCAGACAGGTACGCGCAACATGTTTCGCGAACACCGGTTAGAACAGCATTGGTATGAGCCGCATTTGGTTATCGGTATGAGACACATGTATCAAACGTGTTCGCGGAATAGTTGGATTCGCGAATTTGCCTCATCTATGAAAATTCTTCGGACCTGTCTATGGTATCTGAAAGGCAACAAAGGGCCAGGAACCAGGAATAACAACGATGATTGTGCCTGTGCGTTGTTTCTCGTGTGGTAAGGTATGTTATAGGCGGTTAAGTGTGGCATCTGTGCGTTTTTGAACTTTTTGTGATATTCCCGGTAGCTGTCTGTTCAATGTGTAGGAGATTGTACTGGAGGAGCATAGCACTGAGTATACTGATACTGAGGCAACGTAAAGAAAACAGCGCAAAGAGGCTGAACACATGGTCATTATATGGAGAGAACATTGAAGAACATTGATAACTAACATACACGCCAGGTTGTTGGTGATAAGTGGCAGCCATACCTGGACCTGCTTGCGGAGGACATCCCGGAAGGCGAGGCCCTTGACAAGCTCAAGCTCAAGAGATACTGCTGCAGAAGAATGATCCTTACACACGTTGACCTCATTGAGAAGTTCCTCAGATACAATCCTTTGGAGAAGAAGGAGACCATCCATGACTAAATATCCTGATTAGGGCTGTAGTAATCAGGTTGTGAAAGCCTTATGACAGAGGCTTAGACATACTGATATCTACCAAAAGACGATCTTCTTATGTCCTATGATACACTCCTACCATACATGTGTGTATCAAGGGAAGGATGCAATCAGTAAGGAGAAGAATTAATAGTGGTGTTTCTAACTCAAGGGACACGAAAAGAAGCATTGCTTCAGATATGTACTATAAGAGCTCATGCGAGATCTACACAGAAGAACTGGGGCCACATATAGGATCCCCTTATGAACTTAATGAATATCCCCTTTTTCGTACTACTGGTCTGAACCAATTACCTTTGATAACGTAGCAAGTCAGCTCAAGCGTTATAGCTGTACGGTTCCTTGGCAGCATCTGAAGTGAACTTCAAAAAGCTGTATAGAGTAACCTACATTGTTCTCTACTTTCAACCCTAATCAGGCAGACTATTCTGACAGGCATGCTCAAACTCTAAAAAACGTAACGTTTCTTCACACATATACAGGGCCTATTTGTCGAAATCAATATGTAGTATTAAATAACAGGAAGCAGAACAGAACACCAACACCTGAAAAGTCATTATAGCCATCAAAAGAGTCATCTGCCGAATCTCGTAGTCATAGCAGCCTTGTTCCTCTGGAAGGCAAGGATCCCGTCAATCTTCTGTAGCACAAGTTCTAGCAGCTCTTTACGTTGCTGTAGCTCAATGTGTCTCTTTACCTTTGGATCCTCTTTAGCAAACTGCTCCACTTGGTCCTCAGATAAGTTTTGTGACAGTTTGGAATCGAGCTCTCGAGGAAACTTGTAGAAGAAATCTGTCAATAATTCAACGTTCAAGAATAGCACAGCAGTAGTTGTGAGCTTCTCGTTGACCACGTTCAAAAACGCTTCAGGGCACTTAAATTTATTGTCCTTGCTTTTACACCCGTTGGATTTCAAAGCCTTCAGTCTCAAACCCAAGATAATCTGACGGTCCCTGAGGAATAATGCCTCCTTACCACGATTCAGCAGCACCTGCGAGAAGCCCACTGTCTCCTCATTCAGCTTACCACCTTCTTCAAGATACGTCATCACCTGATTAAGCTTACGCCCTCCAATAGACGTCTTCAGCACCTGGAAAGCTTCATTCACCTGACTTAGCTCTTGCTTGATAAGAAGTATCGAGTGTTCACGTGAGATGTTCCATTCACGATCTTCAACGTCAACTTCATACTTGTACGGTTTAATGCAGTTTTCAACCTGGTCGGCTGTTGATGCATACCGGGCGTTCAATACAGACTGTGCAGCTTCTTTGACAGCTTCCTTTGCCAGTGGATGATTCTTCAGTTGTGTCTGGTCGGCAATATTCTCAACTTCAGAAATGATAGAATTGGCAATAAGGGATGTGGAAAGACGACCAACACCAAGTTTGGTGAGCGAGGATGTTGCCAAGTCCAGCTTCTTTAGCCAATAAGGATCTTCTTTCTTCATGTTGTTCAACTCCTCCAAGTTCTGAATCAAGATCTTTGTATCGCTGTACTTATCGTTGATTTTGTTCCAGTACCGAGCGGCAAGTAAATCCAAAACTTTCTGATCCAATTCTGCTCTGAGAATAGACTTCAGCTCGACACGGCCAAAGTGTTCATTAAACTCTTTCACAGAAAGTTTTAATGCATCAACATTCTCCGCTAGATATGTCTTTGGTGTGAGGTGACGGTCATTGAACTCCACTTTGAACTTGTACGCCGTTTCATCCAGTTCTTGCTGTACAAGAGCAGCAGTAGGCGCAAGTGACATGGACATTGTGCGTTCAAGCACCTTGATCAACTTCTTCTTAAGTATTCTCGTCGAGGTACTGCAATCAGAAAATTCCTGCTTGTTGGTCTTGAGGTATGTGTACTCGAAGTTCTGTTGTGCGATAAACGCATCATGGCCCGTGGACTTGCGGAAAAGAGACTTCTCTGGAGCCCTGGTGATGACACCAACGTAACCCATCTTTAGTGGGTATTTCTTGTTTAACAAAATGTCTCTGGCAATATTGGCGTTCACAAGATCCAACTTCGTGATAACACCAATCGTACGTTCACCCTTTGGATCGGCAATTTTAGAAGCACGGAGTGCAGCACTGTTGGCCAAGTCGACATCAGCAGCTGAGATCGCAAGGATGACATTTGGAGCTTCCAAGTACTTCTCACAAACCTCTCTAATCTTCTGTTTAAGTACTGGAGGTTGGTCGGCGGCCTCGACCTGGATGTAGCCGGGAAGATCAACTAGCGATAGGTCCGGGATCGAGGGTGATCTAATCGTTAGCTGGATAGGGTCTGCTGAGATGGCATCAGCCTCCGGAACGGCCATGTTCAAATCAAATAGGATCTTCTGCACTTCGTGGAAATCCGTCAAATTGTACATCTTCAATGCCGGGAAGTCCGCAGTCTCAGCAGCAGTGCCTGGAGTGTTGACGAGGGTCAGCTCGATAGGACGGCGTGTTACCATGTTTGACCCTTTAGGAAGGAATTCCTGACCGACAATCGCCTCCAGCACAGACGACTTACCAGACGACTGTGATCCGATGACGACGATCGACGGCAACTTAAGCGTGTCGGAAGACCGATCGATCTCCTGAAGAAGAGACCGGATCTCAATCATTTGGCGAGTCAGATTCAGCATTTGGTCGTCTGTTGTGTCCTCCTCGTCTTCATCTTCATCCTCTTGCTCGATAAGCTTCTCTTTGTTGTCTTCGTCGTCATCAAGAACTCCTGCAATTGCAGCTGCTGTGCCAACAGCAGTGGTATTATCACCGTTGGGATTGTTTCCACCATCACCTTGTGGGCCACCACTGGAACCACCAATGTTGATTCCGTTAATAAAGTCTGATACGCCAGAGCCAATGTCCCTAAGCTGGTCTGACACACCACTACCGAAATCCTTAAGCTGGTCTGATACACCACTACTTATATCCTTAAGCTGGCCCAGCTTGTCCTGAGCAAAATTCGACGCCTCTTCAACTTTGTATGTGATGTAGCTCCCGGCTGCCGCTATTCCGCCACCAAGATAAGCTGGCAGTCTTGCACTCTTCGCCAGAATCTTCGGGATCGCAGTGAACGAGATCAGTCGTGATCCCTGAGTGGTTCCATGGTGAAGAGAGAGCTGCGACATCAGCAGTGGAGGAGTGTTGCTAAGGAACCGGCGCCGCGTTAACGGTGCCACCAATCCTTGGAACAGCGATGTCGCCGGGCCCCTAGAAGCACTATAGGTCTGAAGAAGCCTCATCGGAGCAAAAGGGCCTGGCGAAGCCCTTAAGCGTGTCATTCTGGGGGAGCAGGACGGGTACAAGACAGCGGTTGTGGAGGTGGCGTCATTGATGTAGAAGGGCATTGTTTTGAGCGCTCGATGGTGTCCGGGTGTAGAGATCACCGCTTTGTTACATGGCCCGGGGTATGAAACTACGTCTTAAAGGCGACTAATAAACCACAAATACACAAATATACACACGGTGTATCTGTGGCCAGTGTTGACAATTGCTATTTACATGTTACGAGAGGTGGGACTAGCGTATGGGATGCTTATGGATCTTGGTCTTTGCCTGGATGCTCGAGCCTAGAAATCTTAGATCCTTATATGGAGGCTCAGACCCTTAGAACATGGAAGCCTTAGAGTCCTGAAACCCTAGAATGTCAGAACCTTAGAATGCCAGAACCATAGAATATCTCAGAGCCCTGGAATTTTGCAGCCCTGGAACCCTGGCCCGGAGCCTTGGTCGTGGAGGTCTAGACCTCGTCGCTGTCAACAGTAGACGTTCGGGCGTTGTTCTGGTTCTGTGCCCAGCACCGCTTGAAAGCATCCATCTGTAGAGAGGAGAAACCCCGTTAGTGTTTTGATCCTTCTGAAGCCATCGCTAGGCTTGTACCAGACCCGATCAAATCAGAAGACAAGACGGTCTTGTCGGACCAGACCATGCCTAATCTAATCGATCGCCCGGATACTACAAGCCCATGTACTTACCTCTTTGGTGCACTGTCTCCAGTCTCCTGTGTCAGCATGGCACAGTGTCAGCTTGAGGTTTTCCTCTATATGTATTTCCTGTCAGTAAACCCGTCCTGTCGTTGTAGAGTGCTCAGGAATCGAGAGACTGCTGAATAGCACTTTAACTGGGAAGCACTAGATTGCCATCTCAATCCGGTGCTCAAACATACCTGCACACCCTGTTTTATTGATTCTCTGGTCCCTGTAGTGAGTCATGTCAGTTGTGCGGTGTCTGGTGGCCTACCGGCTCTCTCAATGGAGAACCAATATCAACTCTCAGAAACATACCACTCATCGGGCTCGTCGTCCACGTCGTCCACGTCGTCCGCACCATTCGGACCGCCGTGCTCCCACTCCTTTATCTGCGTTTCTCTGGACTCACCCATAGTATGCACCTCTTTCTGATACCTGTTTACGTTCCTGTTGTTCTTACCGCTGGTGGTTGAGTTCTTAGTGGCTCTGCTGCGTTATGGCTTCCTGCTAGCCAAAGAGTTCCTTAGGTTAAGAGCCCGGGCATCAGTGTCTGGGCGCGTAACGATTCCTATTACAGCAACTGCCGTAACGGGGTGTTTTAGTCTATTTGCGCGTTTTCGCGGAATTTCGCGGCATTCGCGCCGGCGCGGGCGAAAATGCCAGCAAATCCACCATCAACAACATCAAACAGCCGACAACAACGCCCGTAATCCCAAAGCACGCGGCTATTTTAGGAACATTTTCCATTGGTGCGTTGACGTCAATTGCAACACCCGAAGGAAGAACAGCTGCTGGATCTGCGGAAACCTATTTGTACGTTACTAGAGGTTTTTTTGAGTGGGTGTTTATCGCAGCCCTCTATTTTTCTTTGGCTTTTGCGCGTCTCTCGGTGTGTGCGTGTAGGAAACATTGTGTGATCCTTCATTGACCGAACCTTTATTCCTACTGAGCTGTTGTTGAAATTGCTGTTGACTTTCCAGTGAATTGCTACTGGCCTGTTATTTGAGTTCTTCTCGACTTTTGCGCAGATCAAAACAACTGCACATTTTCCTCTACGTTCCGTACGATGGTGAAGCTTAACGAGATCAACCGGACCGCCACGTTCGCATGGTCAAACGAGACCACTCCAGTGCTGGCAACGGGTACATCTGCTGGGGTAATCGATGACGACTTCTCGTCGAACTCTTCTCTTGCATTCTACTCACTATACGAACGTGAGCCATTGGTGTCTGTTGACGCTGACGCCAAGTTTCATGACATGGATTGGTCCAAAAACAATGCAATTCTGGCTGGAGCTCTGGAGAACGGTACGATCCAATTCTGGAACACAGAGAAACTCCATTCCGTCCGTGCCGTCACTTCTGTTTCAACAGGTTCAAAGCATACGGGTACCATCAAGACTATCGAGTTCAACCCTCTCCAACACAACGTTATGGCCTCTGGAGGCGCAAACAGCGAGATCTTCATCTGGGATACCTCAAAGGCTGCAACAACTCTGGAGCCGTTTGCCCCGGGCACTGCAATGACCCCAATGGACACCGTCTCCTCTGTTGCATGGAATAACTCCGTTAGCCATATTTTTGCTGCTGCAGGCTCCGCAGGATACACTTCCATCTGGGATCTCAAGGCCAAGAAGGAGGTTCTTCATCTTTCGTACACTTCGCAAACAGGTTCTCGTGCTACTCTTTCCACAGTTGCTTGGCATCCAACACAAAGTACAAAGCTCATTACCGCCTCTGAATCCGATGGCGTTCCATTGATTATGACGTGGGACTTGAGAAATGCCCACGCTCCTGAGACAATCCTCACTGGCCATAAGAAGGGAATTCTATCTCTTGACTGGAACTCGAGAGATCCAAACTTGCTCTTGTCTTGTGGTAAAGACAATACAACCATCTTGTGGAACCCTATCTCTGGTACAAAACTAGCTGAATACCCAACTACCGCCAACTGGGCTTTCAAAACAAGATTTGCCCCACAAGCTCCAGACGTATTCGCTACCTCCAGTTTCGATAAGAAAGTCATTGTCCAGACACTTCAGGATACTTCCCCTCCAGTCGACAAGAGAATCAATTCTACAACTGAAAATGAGTTTTGGAGTCAAATATCAACTACTGAAACTCAGCAACCACAATACTTTGTTAAGCAAGCTCCAAATTGGTATGGTCGTAAATCTTCGGTCACCTTTGGCTTTGGTGGTAAGATTGTGACTGTTGGTAAGACTGGTGAAAATAGTTCTGAAGTGTACATTAAGAAGGCTTCGCTACCTGGCTCTTCTACCAACGACAAATTGCTTACTGCCTTGAACTCTGGTGATTTCAAGCCTATCATTGAGGCCCGGTTGGAGAGTTCCTTTGAAGATATTAACAAACCTGACTGGGAGTTAGTGAACACGGATAGTTCTTCCAATGTTTTCGAAGAGTTTGCTACATTGAAATTGTCCGAGGAACCGTCGTCCTCAAAAGACTCTGGAGAGGAATTCTACAAAGACTTGAACGAACATCCGCAGTACTCTCCATCTGGTGAGTTCAAGATCACTGAAGAATCCAAGGAACTTACAAATGCTTTGTTAACGAAGAACTATTCAAAGGCTGTTGATGTTTCTCTAAAGGAGGACAAGCTGATTGAGGCCTTAATTATCGCATTGAATGGCCCACAAGAATTAAAAGACAGGGTGAGCAATTACTACTTTAACAAGTATGCTCCAGGTAACTCTGTTGCACGTTTGCTGTACTCTGTTTCCTCTGGTGAAGTCTCCGATATCGTTGATCACGCTGACGTTACCAACTGGAGAGAAATAGGTACTGCCATCAAGACCTACGCTACTCCCGAAGCTTCAAAGATACAGTTTTCCAAGTTGGGTGACAGAATTCTTGCAGCAGATCCAGTTAAGAACCGTCAGAATTCCATCCTGTCGTATATTAACGCTTCGGCTTTAGATAAAGTTGCTGATATTTGGAACGATGAGTTGAAGGCATTAGAGAAAAAATTCTTGGAGTCCAAGAAAACTTCGGCTTATGATGCCCACTTTGCTTCCTTATCTGAGTTTGTTGAGAAATTCAGTGCCTACAGATCTGTCTTCAACTTAGATGTACCAATCTCTGATTCGAGCTCTACTTTGAGTACTATACTTGAGTATGTCAACATCATTTCTACCAATGGACAGTTTGATTTGGCTTCGAAATTTTTGTCATTGCTCCCAGATAATGTTCCGGTTGTCAGTCTTGAGAAGGAACGTATCGAGAAGGCTACTTTCTCCACAAAGACTGCCGCAAGAAAATCGACTGCTGCTGGTGCTGGTGCTTCTCGTTATGGCAGTTTGGCTCCTGTTCCTACTGCTACTTCGATTCCAGGTGCTGGTTACTCTGGTATGCCACCTATCCAACCTCTTCAGTCTCAGATCCCAAAAACTGCACCATCGAATCCTTACCTTCCTAATGCAGCAGCCTCTGGTCCACCTTATGGATATCCATCTCAGCCGGTATCGCAATCTCCATATGCACAAAAGACTTCCCTTTATGGGCAGCCACCCGCAGCTGCTCCGGTTATTCCTACCAATCCATACAAGCTAGTTGGTCCTGCTGATCCTGCACCTCAGGCTGTTCCACCACCACCAAAAACCAGAAAGTCAGATACTGAAGGATGGAACGATTTACCTTCCCACTTCCATCAGCAACCAAATCGCCGCTCCACACCTATTTCTTCTGCTATTTCAGCCCCTGCAAACGGTGTCAGCCCACCATTGGCCCCATCATTGAATCGTAACACCTCATTTGCTTCTCCACCATCGATGCCACCTCCTCCAAGATCTGTTTCGAAATCAAAGAAAACTCCTGCAGCAGAGACGAAACCGGCTGTTCGTTCAACATCAAACAGTCGTTATGCTCCAACATCTCCACAGCCAAACATTACGGCCCTGAACGGTCTTCCTGCTGCCGCTAAGGTATTTGTTCCGCCAATGCCACCAAATGGTGCTAATCCGGCAGCCCCTCCAAAGAACCCCTATGCTCTACCTACTCCTACTTCAGCACAAGTCCCATCAAACGCCTACGCTCCGGGACAGATTGCTGCTCCTGGTGTTGGTGCTCCACCTACTGGTAACTCATATGGATTCCCACCACAATCTGTTGGTTCTGTTCCAGCTGCTAACCCATACGGTCCGGTACAAAATGCTCCACCAGCTACTAACCATTACGCACCTCAAGCAGCCTCTGGTCCAGCTTATGGTGCGCAATCTTCTGCTTCTTCTGCATACACCGCCCCTTCAAGGGGTCCAACCGCTCCTCCAAAGGGCCCAGCTACATCTTCCTCTGAACCTCAGCCACCTGCCGTTCCTGAAAAGGAGAAGTACCCGTCTGGTGATCGTTCTCACATCCCATTAGAGGACAAGAAAATCTATGAGCTATTCGATGCCCAGTTCAAGGCTGCTGCCCCAAAAATTCCAGAGAACTTCTCAAAGCAAATCCTCGACTGTGAAAAGAGACTAGAGATTTTGTATGACCATCTGAACAACCAAGACTTGCTGACACCTCCAACTGTGCAGCTGTTGCATCAGCTTGGTGATTCGCTTCAAGCTAAGGATTATGCTACCGCATTGGATCTGCATTTGAGAATCATGACTGAACATCCTGATGAAACTGGTCATTGGGCCGTTGGTGTTAAGAGACTGGTCAAGTTCTGTGAGGCCGCTAACTGATGCTTGGGCGAATGAGAAAATTTCATAGCTGACTAGACTCCACTATCTTTTTAAATTTGTTTTGTAAACTTAATCTGAAGCTCTAACTGTTTATATAAAGATGTATCCCCGGATGCCTCAAGGTTTCTGGAAGACCCTGCTTTCCTGGTGGTTATGGGCTTAAGGGAGTGTTATAGAAAGTTCTCAACCGTGTGTAAGAAACAGCATTTTCTATTAGTCATTTTTACCTTTGTATTATCGATCAAAATGGACTGAACAGACAAGTGAGTAAAAGGGTTGATGTCTGTTAGAAAGTAGTAAGTGCGTGTACCAAGATAAAACCCGGACACCACATACCATCTCCAGTGAAGACTATGGGATTGACCATTTGTCTCTCCTCAGGATTAAAGTTAGATATCTATCACTGTGGGTGTTCCTGAAATGAGCCCCAAGGACGTAGAAGAGTCTTCAGGAACTATGGGAGGTGTTTCTTTACAATGTGCGAAGGATTCTCGCCTTGGAGACCTTGGTCACGTACACAGTGGAGACCTGGATGGGAAAACTTCAACAGAGCAGGAGGAAGACAACGAGGCTGATGGCAGTGCTGCTTATAGTAATATGAACCATAGCGATTCCTCGTATGATTCATCAGATGATGATGAAGATTGTGAAGAGGACGAGAGTCCACCGATCCTCAGGTACATGCGGCTCTCACAACTACCGAAGACCTTCTTCAATAAAGAGTTAGTCTCTGCAATCTCCATCAATGAGCACTGTTTCTGTTTTGGAACTTCTTCTGGTCTTCTCCACATCACTGACACTTCGCTGAACTCACTTGGTACTGTCAGAGCCCGCAAATCACCGATTCTTTCTGCACATTGTGATGGACACTACATTGCTGCGGCTTCAATGGATGGAACAGTTCTCATTGCCAACTTGTCGGAGCTTCACAACGCCAACTCGACTGCTGCATACGACTTAAAGACTCCAATATACTCCGTGGTGCTTAACAGGGACTACAAAACTACGCGATCGTTTATTTACGGTATGAAGTCCGGAAAAGTTGTTCTTAGTCACACCAATTGGCTCGGAACAAGGAATGAACGTACATTGGCTCAAAGTCAAGGCCCTATTGTGAAAATGGAAATTATTGGCAATATCCTAGTTTGGTTTAGTGATGATGGAATTACGTTTTGGGACTTGAGAAGTGATGCAGTTATTTATAAGATCAGACGGCGTAAGGGTACGGACTACCCGGTGGAGATCTGCTGGCCTCGTGTATGCTTTCCGGAGCATAATAGAATGCTTGTTGGTTGGCTGAATCACATTTGGCTTGTAAAATGCGATGACGGATCGGAGATAACTAGCGAGAGTAATTTCATCCTGAGTTCTGCTATGAGTACGTTTAGTAAACCTGTCGCCGAAGTTCATATTTCCATTGAGTTTGAGATGAAACTCCCAGATGGTATAATTGCCGGTATTGCTTCTCTAAAAGGAGATATCATCATTCTAACTGTCGATT
This sequence comes from Petasospora xishuangbannaensis, assembly GCA_030585085.1. Classification (NCBI taxonomy): domain Eukaryota; kingdom Fungi; phylum Ascomycota; class Saccharomycetes; order Phaffomycetales; family Wickerhamomycetaceae; genus Petasospora; species Petasospora xishuangbannaensis. The sequence goes on from JAJMBV010000065.1 coordinate 19,221, forward strand.
CATTGGGGAAGGTAAACAATCCTCCAGAACTTCGAATAATAAACTCGATAACACATGAGGAGACAAGTACCGACGAGATTGTATTGAAGGGGTACAAGCAATTACGTGTCAACGACCTTCACTTGGGACAATTTATCGGTAGTAAAGCTAAGTACTTTGTTGTTTGTTCAACCGATGGTATTTTTGCCGAAGAGCTTGATCTTATGGGAAGATATAACTGGTATATGGAGAGGCAACGCTATCTGCAAGCATGGGAAATGAGTGAGCATTTAATCACACCAGAGCAACGTTGTAATGTCGGAATTAAGCAAGTACAAGTCTACTTGGAGGATGATAATTGGCAGCAAGCTACAAAGTTTTTGCAACAAGTTTTAAATAACTGTGGGCATAGTCTATTTCTGCTTGAGAAGTGGGAACAATGGTCTTGGATCTTCATTCATGCCCACAAAATTGAATGCTTAGCCTCCATCTTGCCCACTGTTGGTCCAGTGGAACTCCCGAGGGATATCTACAACAAGTGCCTGGAGCACTTTTTGAATGAAGATCCTGAGAATTTCTTTCACTATATCACATCTTGGGATTCCGCTTACTACGACTACGAACATATTCAGCTGCTCATTGAACAGAAACTTGAAATCGAACCAGATCTGCCCCTTCTTCGCAGAGCTTTGGCCAATTCATACCTCCAAACTGATTTCCCTGTCAAAGCTGTGCCCCACTTTATCTATCTTGAAGATCCCGAAAGTATCATCCTATTATCAAAATTCCATCTAATATCATGCTTCATCGACCAAATACCTGCAATCATCAGATTTACCATAACAACGGAAGAACTAGAAGAGGCACCAGTTGACTTACTATCAGAGAAGCTTTTGCCAATCCTCACTATACTTGTTGAGCAACGCCATGAGATTCTTCCAGGACAGCTCATATGTTTCCTTGGCGAATCATCTCTCCGCGTTGTGTCTTTCCTTTACTTGCAAAAGATTGCTGCAATTGATGCCTTTATGGCGGAACCATTTGAAACAAAATTAGTAGAGTTATATGCGGAATTTGCACCAACGAAGCTCCTTGCATATCTCAAGAAGGCTCTGCATTATGATATGGACGTTGCTCTAGATATTACAAGAAAGAGACAGTTATATCCCGAGCTCGTCTATTTACTGGGACGAGTTGGAAAGACATCAGAAGCTATGTATCTGATAATTGATAAATTGGGGGACCCAGAGATGGCTATTGAGTTTGCAAGAACACAAAAGGACCAGATGCTGTGGGATATCTTCCTGGACAATGGTATCTCAAAGCCCAAATTTATCAAGGCTTTGTTACAACATACAGGAACGTTGTTTGATGGATCTGTATTGAAAAGAATTCCCGAAGGTGTCCAGATTGAAGGATTGAAGGATTCTTTGGAAAGAATTATGAAGGAAAATGAACTTGTTCTTGCTATTCATAAAGCCATCTTGAGAATTATTGAGTCAGAGGGACAGGAGAAAGCGCAGGAATTAGATGACTTACGATGGAGAGGACAACGTGTTGAAATTAAGGGGTGGGATGAGAAAATGGTTATTCTCTCCAATGGCAAGATCGTTTCGTTCGAACAAGCGAAAGGCCCAACAATATAAAAGTGTCAAAACACATTTCTTGTTCATGAATATCTTTATAGGATTGTTTTGCTGCGCTTTTTCTTGGGGACATTAAGATATATAAAGCTCGGTAAAACTAGGTCTAATCGAGAACACTATCCTTGATACAAGCATCATCAAATTGAGATTGCACATATAGAAATTTCTCCAAAGAGCTCATTCTGTTTCAAGGTGATCTTATCACCTGTGGCCAGTACTAGTAACTCAAAGAAAACTCTAGTAGCCTCAGACTTTGGTTTTTGAGCCAATGGTTGGTCCCCTAGAGTATTTATCTCTATAACATCAGTGAAAGTAGTAGACTCTTTGTTCTCCAGCAAGGAAGTGACATGGCTTTCCACAATACTCGTAGCTTCGGAAATCCCTTGAATCTGTGGGAAACTTTCCTCCTCCTCTTCACTTTCGCGTTCAGGTTCTTCGATAATTCCTAGTGACATATCAACAGGAAATTGTTCACTTCCAAAAGCTCTCTCCATATCATCTTCAAAGGCAAAATCCATGTCATTATCAAAGCTGTGAATGTCTTCCTGTCCCTCCTTGTCTGGCTGTAGATCTGGCACCGTTTCTGGCTCAATTAATTGGGTAATCTTGGCACGTTTGTTTGGATTTATTATAAAAAAGCGTTCTGTTAAGTTTGGATTGAATAAGGAAGTGTCATTAATGAGATAGTCGAGGTACGCTCGCTTGTTGTCAAGTGTGGATGTTGTATCCGACGGTGCTGTTATGCCGGAAATGCTAGAGAAGACAGACACTTCGAGTTCAATACTTCGGTCGGTAATGATCTTTCTACCCAATGGCTTGTGTACTATTCGCCTGTTCCTTTGCTCTTTCTGGACTATGGGCGTTTCAAAGAGTTCGGATTGTGGCTCCTCAAGGTCGTCAATGGTTTCCAAAGGTTGATCAAAGTTGTCAAAGCCCAAATCAATAGCTGGTGTGGACTCGTTCATGATTTCAGATAAGTTAGCATCGTCAACAGCACGGCCTTGCTCAATTGAGTCATCATTATCAAAGGCAAAGTCATTGTTACCCATCTCGAAATCATCGGCCATTGCGGAGTCATGAATATCCCCCTCTTCTTCCTGATCTAAGTCAAAGTTCAGCTCGATATTGACACCATCATCGTGTGGAAGTTCATCGATAACATCGCCGAATCTATTACGAGGCATCTCAATGGACTCGTCGGGATCTTGACTAGTGTTTTGAGTGGCGAAGAACCGGCCATGGGTGCCTCTTTGTGGCTCGTCATCAAACACCAATGGCTCTTGAAATAACAAGTCACCTTGGGTGACGGTATCCTGCAAGATGAGTTGGTTCATTGATGGGACTATTGTAGCGTGAAGAGGTAGTGTAACTGTGTTTGCAGACGATTTAAATGCTGTCTTGATCTTGAGAAGAGCGTCGCTGACGTCGTCCAGCAAGTATTTTGCCTTCCGGGAGTAGATACGTACCACTCCATAGAGCAGCTGACCTGAAAGTCGTAGAGCTAATGCCTCGGAGTCATCATCTGACTGTGTGGTGGCACGTACTATAGCCTGAGTTGACTGTGTAATATTGGATTGGAGGAACTGTGCCTTTGACAGCTTACGCTCCAGGTTGGCAGCAAGCCAGACCTGTGCAAGTGGGCCTTCTCGTGTAAGAAGAGACTCGGAATAAAACATAGCAAGTGGTACAAACTGTTTCTTCTTCCTAAGAGCGTTCTATTCTTTCAACAGTGTGTCGTTGTGGGTACTAATCCCTCCTAGAAGTCCTCTCTCGCAGAGTCTCGGTGACGCGTCGCGCGTCGCGTCGCGACGCGAATTTGAAGCGTTCATCCATCACGTAATCAATAGCATCGAGATTATATAAGCATATCGATACGGGCACATAGAGCGAGCCAATAGGCACGGACGGTCGCCGCAATAGAGGACATTCGTGCGGCCAATCCCACAACCACACCCAGCAGTCACATTTACTTTCTAAATTCACAGCCTCACAGTCCTAAGGTTCTTTTCTGAGTCATATTCGCCTTGATTACTTTTTCAACTATTCATTTCCGTTTTCGCTTACCGAAGCGTTCGCTCCGCCACAACGCCGGTTACAGCTCCGGCTTCGCATCTCCGGGGCCGTACACGTGACTTCTTGGAGAGTGAGTCACTTGCTTGAGTGTGCATTGACGTCTTCTGTGTCATTACTTGAATCAGTCATAGATGCATATCCCAGCGAATACGTATATAAGAATACCCCGAATCCTCGACGGTTGGACCCTTTTGTAACTTTGATTTGAACCTTACGGAGTACGAGCCTTCTGTTCTGACGGTTCTTGTACTCTATCTGTTGTCTCAAGCACATAATTGTACACCGAGACATAAGACGCGCATCTCCGCTGTTGGATTTGGCATTCTCGTTTTCGGTTTATCTGCTCTATCTGCTCTTTCTGATCTTCAACTGTTCGACTACGATTACGACTTCTACGACTCCACGTTTGTTCTCCATCTGCTTGCTACCCGTTTCTCGACTAATTACCTAATTACCCCGTTTCTCGACTAATTACCTAATTACCCCGTTTTTTGTCCTTTCACAACATCCTGTTCCGTACGTTTCTGCATTTTCTGTTCCTTCCAATGTCCTTCTAAACGGTATAACCTTCTGTTCATTCCGATCATCTGGTATTTGTCTACTATAGCTATTCTAACTGGATATATTTTGTGTTATTGGGTATTTCGATTTAAGCTGTCTTTCTGAGAGTACAGCATAAGTATGTCTCTCACTACTCCAGATTCTGATTCCAACTGCTCTTTTCCTTCCACATCCCGATCTTCTAAGAAGACCTCCCATCGCTCTCATCTCATAACTCCACCACGCTCAATCCACCCTGATTCTCTATCTTCGTCATCTGACCACAATGTTAAATCGCACATGGTGAACAAGTACGTTGAACATGCGTCAACTTTCATCACTTCACTATGGCGTTCTTGTCATTCTATCGAGCCATCCTTCGACGATCTTCCAAGCATTGCTTTCACAAAGTACTTGACTGAAATTTTGAGACGCTCTAGGTGCTCCGTGTCTGCCCTTCAGGGTGCTCTTTTCTACATCCATAAGCTCTCTTTTCAAATCCAGCAAGGTAGCATGACAGACTGTCTTCAGTCTCCTAAGAAGGTGTTTCTCGCTTGTCTTATCCTTAGCTTCAAATTCCAATACGATTCAACGTATAACCTGAAGGCGTGGTCCACGATTTCAGGGCTTGGTGTCAAAGAAATGAAACTGTTAGAGATGAACATCTTGAACCATTTGGATTACAGATTGTCACTAAATAATGCCGAATTTTATGGATGGAAAGGGCATTTTGAGGAGAAAGTCAAACACACTTCCACAAAACGACCAAGAGAGAACGATGAAGCTATCCCGTTTGTTAATATTAAAAAGACAAAGGTCGCCTGTGCATGATCTTGTTTCTACTTTTTGTTCACGATGTACACCATTTACAAAATGCTTTTTTTTCAATCCCATGTAATGTATAAACAGAGCGGTGATGTTGTGTACAAACTTCCATTATCGTTCAATCCTTCGAAACACAAAATAATAACAATGACAATAAAAAGAAAAGATGAATACCCAAACCGTTTCAAGAAATAAAAGATATCAAATAAAAAAACTGTGATCATTGTAGCAAAATGCTCAGCTCTGCCTCACCACCCAATCCAGTGAGATACTCCTCCACGTTAGTCAACGTATCCTCCGAAAACAATCCATTCTTTGTGACTCTCAGTCCTTCAACAGCAGCCTCGGCAATGCTCTGTCTTCTGCTCCTCTTAACACTGCCACGTCTTTTCATCTTGGCACTCTTACCAATCGCACGAACAGGAGTCAGTGAGCCCACATCAAGCAACCGTCCCTGCTTCTTCTTCGCAGACTTACTCTTGGAGGCTGATCCGCCAGATGAACTAAGCCGTCTAGTTGCATTCACATGGAGGGCTTCATTAGAGATGATACCTTTGTTTCTGAAAGCAGATAACGGTACTTTGCGAGAAGAAGATGTAGCCTCCAACCATGCGGCGTGATCCATAGCTAGCTCAGGTTCGGAATCTTCCAGCTCAGACATGTTCAACAGCTCATCAAGTGTAAATTCTTCGACATTTGATGAGACTGGAACTGGTGTACTTGGTGTTTTGAATCCGGGCAGTGGAGATATCGTTCCTCCGTTCTTGCTTGGGGTAGAAAGCAATGAACGGGTAGAAAGTCCATCAATAATCCCGAATGGTTTAGAGTCAGTAGACCAAGTTCCCAGCTGAGGTGGTCGGGCGATTATTGAGGATGATGATAATAGCTCCTGAGCTTTCGCACCAATTTTACAGCGAGTAGAAGGAGGGGGTAGGGTTGTATCTTCATCAGTTGCTTCGTCATCACTGTAATTGTCTTGATTACCTTCGGACTTGCCCTCATCCTCACTTTCGCCATCACTAAAGAAATAGTTCCAAAGATAAGAATCATCTTCACTGTCCATCTCTTTGCTCTTATGAGTATCGGCCATGGCCCCTTCGGAAGTGTACAGCAATCTCTGTTTCAGCTCAGAGTCATCAAAGAATGGAATCATAAAGTCATCACCATCCTCGTCGTCGTCATACTCGTCGTCGTCATCGTCCTCGTCCTCATCTTCGGAAACAAACTGAAGTGCATTTTCATTAGGGTTTACCTCAGCTTTGTGCTTTCTGATCATTTCCTCAACAACAGAATTTCGAGGAGTTGTGTTAGAGCTCAGCTCCAGTAATCCCGAACTGTAATCTTGTAGGATATTATCAGCTTCTTCTTGGAGTAAGTTGAAGTCGTCATCACCGGTGTCGATACCAGTATCAATACCATCGCTCTCCTGTTCCAAAGTACGTAGTAGTTCATCTTTATCGATATCTCCATCAGACTCAGAATCTTCAATGGCAACAATCCCAACGGGGCCACCCGAAATAGGGATCTCTTTCTTCAAGGGCGAAATGATGTGACTCAATTCCTCGCCGATATCCTCTTCATCATCCATCTTGAGAGTATGACCATTGTTGTTCCAATCAAATGAAAAGTCCACCTCGTCATTCGGTTTGGTTTGCTTCTTAGAAGACATGTTCTGTGATGTGGCAAAGGGCGATTGGCTCCGAAAGGCATCTCTCTGCTTTGCCTTTCTTTCAGCTGTGATCTTCACAAAGTCAACATCCTCATCGTCGGAGGAACTGGAATCGCCATCGTCGTCATCCTCTTCCTCATCTTCACTAGAGGTATTAACAACTCTTTTACTATGGCTCTTCCATAATTCCTCGTTTGTGTCTTCCGAGTCGTCATCATCATCTTCTTCTTCTTCGTCATCCTCATCATCCTCATCTTCGTCATCCTCGTCCTCACTCTCACTTTGTAATGCCTGGAACTTTCCGGGATAGTTGTTTATCTTCTCTTCCTCACAGTCGAATTCACTTAATGACGAATCAGAATCTATCAGACTGAAACGTCGTTGCCTCTGTTTGGGAAGCTTGCGTCTGGGCAGTATTGTTTTCCCGGGGGCCTTTGACGCCTTTGTGCTCTTCGGCACAGCGCTCTTTCTTGGACTTTTCGCCATTGTGTATCTGTGCAGTTTGTTAGTGGTGTTCCAGTCTCATCTCTAAAAGATAAGGGAGTCGATTGTCACTCGAAAGCGATCTCTCTCCCAGTACCTCTGCGGCTCCGTATTAATCTCCTTGATACTCACTTTCTTGCCTCCACAACAGTATATATATAACGGTTATGGTGCTCTTCAAGGTTGTGATCTCGATGATTCTCTATAGTCTGTCTTGTTTATGGTGTTTTGTTCTGATGCTTATCACAGGATATTCATTTCCTTCTCTTGCACTCTCTTTACCGCTCGCTGTATATATCTTCTCGCTTTAAGCCCGCCTGAGACCTCTTTAGAGAGTTGATATGATATTGTATGGAGAAACTATAAGCGGCTCTGTGAACACAGATCTAGCCTTTCGATGCTTCGAAAACAGTACTTGGTACACAAAAGGCCTTATAAAAGCGTTCTGTGTTGTTGCTTTAGAAAAAATCAGTGATGAGCTGTGCAAACAACGTGGTGGGATGCCCTTGGAAGATGCTTCTGATTTCAGCCACGGTTCACGAGACGGTCGTTCAACGGTAGTCCAAGCAAAGGTTATGGCGCCCGTAATATTATATCTGCGAACCCGTCAATGCTTAAATACTCGCTGAAGTTATTGGTTGCTGTACTTGTGTCTTTGTTATGGCCAGCGACAGATGCTGCTCTTCCTACGTAAGTGCCTTTCCCCTACAGAAAAATTTTTGGACTTCCAAAAAGAGTAAATTCCGAGGGCGTAGGCATATATCTCTCCATATCTCTCCATATCTCCATATAGTTTCTTCGTATCGCGATGCTTCTATACGGTGGATTGTGCGGCAATCTGCTAGCTAGTACCCTCGGAAGTCGCACTTGCCATCCCTCGCACTCGCTCTTGACACATTTACGTTCAATCTACGGAAACGGTGGGAAAGTATAACACTATTGTACTGTGAAAAAGTATATCTGTATATGTGTATATATCTTTTAAGAGGAATTCCTTTGAGAGGGAGATTGTGATTTGGTGTCCGGGTGTTATATCTGTAGCACAATCTAGAGAGGCACTCAGACAACAAAGGGCCGTTGGAGAGAACTGTGAGAGCCAAAATAGATCGAAATGGTCCAATTGGTTGGTCGATATGCTTCTCTGGATCCTTGTATACGCTTTGTCCAATACAGCTGCGGAACAATACAAAAATAACGTGATGAAGACAGGAAAGAGCCAAGCACACCCGGACACCCCGCGAAGGCTTGCCAGCGAACGCTTTCGTAAGGTGACCTTTCGAAACACCCATAACAACCACCCAAATTCCCTGGATACGTTACCGTGTGTTCCAATTGGGTGGTTTGTTTCCAATGCGTCTTATTAGACACGGTGTACTGGCAATTCTGACCACTACTTCCGCTCTTGCGAATGAGGTTCCACGTGGAGTAGCTCCACAAGACGCCGACAAATATGTCCCAGACACCAATGGTAAATGGGCATGCCTTAACAACCCTGAGATTGTTCTAGATTGGAGCCAGGTCAATGATGACTTCTGTGATTGTCCCGATGGGTCTGATGAGCCAGGGACGTCGGCATGCCCAAACGGAAAGTTCTGGTGCCAAAACTTGGGTCATCAAGGCCAATTTATCCCTTCGTCGCTTGTTGGGGATGGTGTGTGTGATTCCAGTGTTTGCTGTGACGGTTCCGACGAACTTGGAGTTGTCGAGTGTGAGAACGTTTGCAAGGATCTCAATGCTACCGCCGTGGCCGAATCAGAGAGAGAAAGAAAAGACAGAATAATCGCCGTTGACAAGGCATCCAAGATCAAGCGTGCAGCTGCCAGACTAAGAAGCAAGCTCGAGGAAGATCTGAAAGTCAGCGAAGCTCTTCTTGGGTTTCACGAAAGGGAGCTTGAAAAGTTCACCAAACTGCTGGAGGAGAAAGAGAAAAAGCACTTTGGTCCGGAGCTCAAAGATCTGAAGAGGCAAGCCGATGGTGTCAAGCAAGAGATCTACGACCACTTCAACAGGATGATCTCAAACAAAGACAACCTGGGCACTTTGAAGAATATTCTTGATAAACTTCTGGAGACTTTCAATGAGAACCTGAACGACGCTGCTGTCAAGAAAACTGTGGAAGACTACAAGAACAATCTGCATTCTAACAGACGTCTGTACGGTGATTTAGACTCTTTTTCCAACACTCAAAAAGAAATTGATAACAAATTTGCCAACAGTGTACAGGAATCCATCAAGCACTTTAGTGGGATTAATGATCAGATCCGTAACCTTTTCAAAAAGAACGACAAGGTGACAGCTCGTGTTTCGGAGCTTGAAGACTTACTGAAGTACCTGAGTGAGAACTACAACCCTAACTTCAATGATCCAAATGTTAAGGAAGCAGTAACGTCTTACCACGACTATGTATCGAATAAGGAAGATATAGCTTTTGAATCTGATGTAATTGAGACTATTTCTTCTACTTTGAACTCGATTAAGGGGAAAGTTGTTGAGATCAAGGTCAAACTCGCAACTCAACAAGAGGAGGAGTCTGAGGAAAAGCCAGAGTCTATCACCGCTCCTCTCGAGTCCAAGTCTACAGAGAGTTTTATTGAGTCCCTCAAGTCCAAAGCACACTTCTTGATTAACCAGTTCCTCGGCATTTCACCTCCAAAGCGTTTCACCCCACCAACGCCAGACTCTGATGAAGAGTATGACTCTGTTATCAAGGAGTTCGAGAAAAGCAAGACGGAGGAAGAAAAGAGGATCGAAAAGATTAAATCTTCTTTGGATAAACAGTTCGGGCCTGATGATATCTTTAGAGCTATGGAGGGGACAAAGCTGCACTCCACGTTTGGTGACTACGACTACGACTTTGACTTTGTTGGAGATGTTTACCAAAAGGGTGGAAACGGTCACAATGTCCTTATCGGGTCGTTTGACCGTGTGGAACCAAGAGAAGATGGCGATGAAGGAGTGGTCGCCTATTATGAGAATGGTTCCAAGTGCTGGAACGGACCAAAGAGAAGAGCGGTCTTTACAGTCAGTTGTGGACCAAATCACAGTATCCTGGGTGTTTCTGAACCAGAGAAGTGTGAATACCACTTCAGAATTGTGTCCCCACTGGGTTGTATGGCTGAGAAAGCTGCCTAGTATTGTAAACAGATAATGTAGGTTACACAGAATAGAAATTAGTAGCTGACTATCAATAGCGCTCGGCCGACAGTGTGAGTTCTTAATTCTTGGAGAAATCCTATCCCTCACTATCTAACTATTTTGTTAGCATTTTGCAACGAACCGTTTATCTTCTACCGTACGTTCGTAAGTAGGATTGATAAATAAGGTTCGGTTTGTTAACATATACAACCGAGCACCTTGTACTGGCTGGTATATACCAGCTAATAGAAAGTCTTTGAAGTAGTATAATAAGTCGTTAAATTTCTCCTATATCTTATACATTTTATAAAGAGACAGAGTCCTCTAAAGCCTAAGGTGGTTATCGAGGGTCTCAACTTCCTTTCAGGTGTAGTTATTTCATTAGCAACTATCCAGTACACACATACTTGATGAATACGTATACTATTGATTAGAAGGTACTTGTTTGTATAACTTATTGTGTAATTGGGATTGAGTTAAGGCTTTCTTTGCTGCTAAAGTCGATGCTCTGGCTCAAGGCGCGAATGGAACGTTGGAAAACCACTAAGAATGCTGTGAGAGACAACCACAAGAGGTGTCTGAAATTGGATCTCAGAACTGCTCCCTAAGAGTGATTCGTATCAATGGAAGAGCCCGTAAAGTATGGACTCAGTATTGAGTCCAACAAGAAGGTATGTGGCTTCACTGTCTCTGTCTCTATCATGGTCGGATGTGAACATGAAGGACTAACACATCCCGCACACAAAAGACTCTTCAGTACATCCACGACGTGACCTCGCTGATCCTGGGTTCGAGCGCAGGCATTTTACAGCTCGAGTCAACACATGGATTTCTTTTTTTCTTGGTAACAAACATCATTGTGAGCATACTGTTTGTGGTGAGCTATTGCAATGGCAGTCCGTCGAAGTACTATGTGTCGCCTTTGAAGAATGTGTACGTCGATGACTTCACAAGATCTCTGACAGCGTTTTTGACTGCATGGACGCTCTCCTATGCATTGGTTCAGTCATAACTGTTCTGACTGCTGGCTATGGTTTCTTATGATTACGTTGTCGTTTCTTGTCCGTTGTACACAAAAAGATGGGTAGACAGACGGGTGGTGGATTTGATGCTCGTCGGCTATGAAGACAACGGAATAGCTCATTGTGGATATGGTGTGGCTGTACGTTTGTACCTTTCCCCTGTGACTGTTTTGGTATTGAAGATTTTTGAATAAATGATGTGTAGAAGTGCTAGTTGGTTAGGCTTCAGGACCGTGTAGGATTAGCAATAAACGTGGTGCACAAATTTCCTGTTTCAGTGTATAAATTCCAAACAATGACTCGATAGATTTGTGTGATTGGTCAAGCAATGGCACTCTCTGTCTGTTCAATATATTCTACGTTCTGCAGGCAACACTCTGTCTACAAGTTTTCTTTTTGCACCACATAAGTGCGCCCTATTATCCGTACGTACAATTCTTCGATACCTTTCATGTCTCCTGTCTACCCAAGGAATACAACAAGATCACACTTTTCTTCCAAAACCATATAGCCATTCCAAATATTACATAGAGTGTATAGCTAGCAGAAAGAAAAAAATTAATGGAAGAGACGAGGTTCGAACTCGCGCATCTTAGAAGATACCAGCACCTGAAGCGGGCGCCTTAACCACTCGGCCACTCTCCCATGGTTCGTACTTCAACTGTCAGTTTCACGCACCACTACACACGACTACTGCTAAAACTCTACTAAAAAAGGTAATATTCGTGCTGCACCGCCGCGCTGCTCCCCCTTTGCCCCTTCCGCTTCTTTGCCCGTTCCATTTTCGGAAACCGAACATTCCAGGCATTCCAACCCTGTGCGAGCCTGTGCAACATTGTGCAAAACCGTGCAACTCTGTACGGCTTTGTGTACAGCTGTCTCAGGTCTGTGTTAGCTTTATCCGCATTTGGTATATTTGCGCAAAACCGCGTACAAGCCCGACAGCCCGAAGCGAGTTGGAGAAGGACTACGATATGGGAATTTTATTTTTGTATGAAGGCAAATCTGTGCATTCACGCTGCCCATCATGGAACCTAAGGACTACGCGGATCACCAGAAGAAGACCCCGTTCGTATTGTCATCGCTGTAGAGGCGTGGCCACAGCCTACATCGTCGCGTTCATAATACGTCAGCGCGTCCAAAAAACGTCAATGCACCAATGTTATTCTGAAGGAGCAGTGCGACGTGCGCGACGCGTCCGATATGCCTAAAACGGAATTGGAGGTCTCGGGGCACGAAGATGGTCCCTTCCTTTCGAGGTATTTAAATCCTTTTGCAGTCGCCCTTTCGTTGTCGACTTTCTGTCTCTATCTCATTCCATAGCACTCGCTCTTCTACTCTGTTGCCTGCTCCTCCTTCGCTTTAACGATGTCCTACTCTACTCTCTCTCTTGTGCCAAACAGTGCCGTCATCTACGCCGCTTCTGCTTCTGCTAACTCCTCCAACTCCTCCAACTCTACCACATCAGCTACTGCTACAAGTACTGGTGCTGCCGGTCAGCTCGACCTCAGCTGGAAGTCTGGTACCTTGTTTGGTGCTCTTTTGCTCTCTCCAATTGTGTTGGGTCTTGGTTTGTAAATGCCAGCCACCAAGCGTCGCATTTTCTGACAAAACATCTGCCTGGACAGACAGTAATTCGAGCATAATATGTGTACCGAGTCATCAGTCAGATTGTTTTGTATCATCTCATCATTGTTATTCCTTTTAAAAACGTTTTAATTTGCACCTAAGAATCACTTGTTTTCTCTTTCCTTCGCCTCCCCCGTAGTTTCCTGATCTGATTTTCGAATTACAAGCCTCGCTTGTGCGAGAGTCTTGACTTCGCCTCTCTTCCCCATCCGGCCGGGTTTCATTACTGTATGATTCGCATGATATTTTTTTTAAACATTCCTTACATATGCTTTTACATACTATTTACACGGATGGAAGGGCCCATATATACACACATTAGTCTTTTTACCCTTCTAGTAAGTTAACGCCGTCTGGGTTTTCGACCCCCATCTCCTTTAATTCTTCATTCAGTCTATCCTGGAGTGGGTCAGCAGCACCGCCTTTTCCCAGGATCCAGAAAGTGAACTTTGAAACGTAGAAATAAATATCAGAAAGCGTCATAATCGTAGTATAAATCGAATATCGCAAAACTCTCTGTGATCTCATCCATGCCGAATAGTCATGGTCGGGTGGGTTTAGATAATGCCCTGCAACTGCTTCTTTAGTAAACAAGTTGATCCGGTTGATTGGGGAACGATATCTCTGATTTAAAGTCTGGAGCATTCTCATTGTGCGTCCAAGAAAAATCATCTCTAGAGGAAATTGAGAAGTGTTTCTAAAGAAGGTTTTAAAACTGTCACGCATGAACTCTTCGCGTTCAAACTTCGACATCTTGGAAATCTTCTCTTTTGATTTGTGATACGGTTTCAATAACGCAAAAGAACCAAACATATCGGACTGCTCGTCACCAATACCCCAAGAAATCGCAATCTTCTTTAGAGTGTCTTGATCAAGCTCGAAAAGAGCCTTCCACAAAGTACAGTACTGGTGGCGCAAGCCCTCGGAGAAAGTAACATACAAGCCATGGTCTAATAAAACCAATTCTTGTTTACCTTTGGCGTTGCGTCGAACCAATAGATTACCCGGGTGTGGATCAGAGTGGACGAAGCCCCACTGGAAAATCATCTTGGAGAACAACGTGAGATAAACCTTCATGATGTCCTTCGTATTGTATCTGTTCTTCAACTCGTCATAACGGAAAAGGGCCTCACCTTCACACCATTCCGCAACTAGGACACGGTTTGAACTCAGTTCACGGTAAACACGAGGAACATGTACCCTCTCCCTCAAGTAGTCATCACTTTTAATTAACTTTTCGGCTCTCTCACCATTTTTCAGCTCAATGTTGAAGTCTACCTCTTCCTTCAATCTTTCACTGATGTAGTGACCCATAAACCCAAAGGGAACATCAAATGCCCAAGAAAACAAATTTACAAATGCTCTGTAAGTCCACAGATCTGCATCAATCTGATGACGAATATAATAATGCTGTACTTTAACTGCGACTTCTTCACCATTTCTCAGAACAGCACGATGAACCTGTGCAATACTTGCAGAGGCAACAGGCTCTTTTTCAAAGCGCAGAAAGCATTCCTCAAAATAATTCTCGCCGAGATCTTTCTTCAGAATCAGCTCAACCTGATCCCAAGGATCTGTCGCAGCAGAATCGTACAATTTCGCAAATTTTTCTTGGAATGACTTCGGCAGGATTGCAGATTGATTGGCCAGGTTTTGGCCAAATTTGATGTATAAACCTTTGTTTTTGTTCAGTAGGTTAAACAATCTATCAGCATTACGTTCATGGAGTTTCAAAACGTCATGATCCTTAGTGAAGTTGAGCTTGTAGTCGATACCAATGAGTGAGAGTGTGAAGATGGCACGGGTTGTGCGTTCAACGGCCGAATCTATGAATAGGAAATCTGTTGTATACACAAGTCCCACAGCCCCAGCTGTGAATAATGCAAAAGAGAGGATCTTTGATCGTTTTGGCTTAACGGAGGCGCCGTTATTTGAGCCAGTGTGTAAATAGCGCACAGAACCTCTGGCAAGCCTAGGGGCGCGTATGTTCATAGCACTACACAGAAGTCCAGCAGATCGTCTTGTCCATCCTCTATAACCCACATAGCCGATTGGCAGTACCATTGTAGAAGTCTCAATCGTTGGCCCTCCCGTATCGATGAGTCGCTGTGGGTGGCAAATGAAAATGCTCAAACACGAATACCTTCGAGGTCCTCACCAACGCTGTAACAAACTGCGTGTAAAAAGGTCTGTAAGAACACCAACAAGTGTCACGGAGATCTACCACCACACAGCCTCTCTCTATTAAAGTCCGGATTGAACAGTCTGATTGGCCTTCTTATACAATGACGAATTTGATCGATGACCGGCCCACAATATCTCCGATACCATTTCACGAAGAATGAACGGGAAATCTCCGGAGATACGCGGACTTCCGCTTAAACGCCGAAAATCATTAAAATGGTCTAATAAGGCATTTTCCTCATTCGGTGGATGTCTCGAATTTTTCGCTCAGCACCGAGGAAGAGGATGAAAAAAAGCCCATCATGGAGGACTTCAACCGTCTTCACCAGATCTATAGCGACTCTCAAGCCCTAGAAAAAGGAGGAAGAAGAAACTAGAGGAACCGATGTCGGACATACAACTCGTTAGACCCAACGTCCTTGCGTCTATGGGAGCTTCAGTCTCACCAGTGCGTGTGGTTGTCCATGCTGCTGCGCTTTTCCAACTGCTTGAGTTCTCTTTGCGTTCGCAGTCCCGTGTCATTGGTACGCTTGTGGGTACACGTTCTGACGATGGCAGTGAGCTTGAAGTGAAAGATGCGTTTGTAGTGCCGCACCATGAAGAAGGCGATGAGCTCGTCATTGAGGAAGGCCATCACAGAACACTCTATCACCTACACAAGCGGTCCCACCCAAGGGACACCGTTCTTGGATGGTTTGCAACTGCTGAGGGCATCGACGACTCATTTACCGCTCTTGTGCACGAGCTTTACTCCCGTGGGCCAGACTCTACCTTCCCACACCCCGCTCTCCATCTGACACTCGAATCTGTTGGGGAAGAGCTCACCGCAATGCCACAGATCAACACTTACATCGGCTCCACCATGGGAGCTCACACCTTCACCGCTTCACAGCTCAAACTCGACAAGGGTGTGTCATACTTGTTCACCCCAGTCGTCAACGAGGTTCGTTTCGACTCCCAGGAACGTTCGGTTTTGGAGTACGCTTCCAGAGCCGTCCATACCGAAGAGCCTGCACAACTTGAGACTGGAGCTGTCGATCTCAATGCCACCGTATCCACCATCAACAAACTCGATGCTCTCATTGACTCTACGATTGCGTATGTTGAGAAAGTGGAGACTGGTGAGATCCAGGGAGACGATAAACTCGCCAGATTGCTGTTGGCCAATCTCGAGACGAACGTGAAGAAACTCAGCCCAGACCACTTGGAAAAGGTGTTCTCAGCACACGTCCAGGACACTCTCATGATTGAGTACTTGGCCTCGGCAATCAAGACACAGTTGGAGCTCTCTGCCAAGCTCACAACCACCGCTACTGCTACTGTTTAGAGACCATCATGGCGTCTATATTCCCCCTGACACCACTGTACACTACCTTCCATTATAAGCAAATCCTCTCCTATTCTGTATGTTATCTGTAGATTCATTGTTATTCACCCAACTTTCCATATCTCAACACCAAGTACACCAAACTTTGTACCTGCTTCGCTTAAGGGCTCATTACCAAAAGTGAGCGATGTATCGCTCACACCATTCATCAGATCGGCATCCAGCCATAGTCCGTAATGGCCATCGCCACCTCCTAGACTCAGAAATTCCGAAGTACAGTAGATTATGTAGTCGTTAAGCCCTGTGTAAGGAAACGCCTTGAGTTGCAAACACTGGACTCCGTCTGTGTCAACACACTTGCTCTTCCATAGGAAACACTCGCCATTACCATAGAAGCGCCGCGAGTCCGTTGGGTGAAAAAACTCGTTAGCATAACACCCGAACACACCATTCTTCATGTCCTTGATTACCAGGAGATACCCGTTCTTATCGTACTTCTCCCTATCTGGCCTGATACGTCGGTACAACGTGTGTAGCGAAGACCCATGCTGTTCAAGCGAGTATAGCAGCTGCCATTCGCTCTGGATTTGGAGTCGAGAAGGAATGATCGATCGGATATCTTCACCAAGGTCATTGGATAGAAGCCGGTTCTTGGTAGTCGCAAGGTATCCTTTGAGCTGGAGAGGCGTGAGAGGCGGCGTGTCAAGAAGGTAGTCAGGTACGGGTGACGGCGACTTTGAAGACGGTTTAGTTTGTTGTTTGCCACCAAAAAAACTACGAAGACCTGCCATTTCTTTTTTTTCTCCTTAGAATATGTGGAGGCACAGTTTAGGAATATGTTAAGTGCGGTTTTGAAAGTGCTTCTGGTAGCGGCTTCGTTACTTCTTTCTTTCTCTCATTGCGCCATTCTTTCATGGAGTTTAAGAAGCCAGGGTTTTCGCCCCATGGAATATTATAGGGAGCGCGAAGACCAAAGAACCTTAATATAATATATATGGATAGATGCATATATTTCGGTCTGAGGAAATCCAACAATATATGTGAAGATCCTATATATTCGTAGAATATCTCCATTGTCAATTGGAAAGTTCCTCTCTCGGGTCAGTTCTTCCATCTCCCCAACTTTTTCTTAAGGGCATTCTACTACATATGATGGCTACCGATTGATATAAATAAAGAGTTCATTTTAAGCAATTGAGACAAGCAAAGGCAGAACAGCGGAAATCATACTAAAAACAGCGTGATCGCCTACCCATTGGCCGAAACACGAATGGCCTGTAAATTCCATCCACTCCCGGGCTCGATGATATACAAGACAACGCAAAGTGGTTCGAATCAGAAATTTACCGATCTCTCATCTATCCAGTTCTCCCACCTTTCAAGCTTGTTCTTCAGAACACTGCCACCTATGACATCAAAGTTGCCATCGATCTGGTCAAAGGAGAACTTCTCAGAGTGTGCACCAAGCTCAATCTCCTCCTCTTCAGCACCATCCGCATCCGCATCTACTTTCGACACATTGGAAGCTTGTAAGCGTCTATAAGCGTTGATCTCACCCTCCAATATTTCCCTAATCTTTTCTGGCTGTCTTGCAGAAAATAAGTCGTTCTTGTTACAGGCAATCAGAACATCAACACCTCCCGGTCTGCGCTCCGTGACAGTAAGCACTTTGTACAGGAAGTGAGCCGCATCTATGAGTTTCGAAGGATCTGCTGTTGAATCCACCATAAAAACCAATCCATGGACGTTCGTGGAGTTCTTAATCTCGTCGATAAGCATGCTGTGCAGTTTGGCATGCCCCGGGAACTCGATGAGCTTGAAGTTGGTCGCATTCGATGACCCTTTCATCGTTGACGGTAGAGAAAACTTCGTGGTGGAGTTTGGTTCCAGGGACATGACTGTTGGAGCAATCTTGTGGGATGTAAGCCAGTGGAATAGTGTCGTTTTTCCACTGTTTGATGGACCACAAATTATAAATGTCGGTGTCTTGTTGCCAGAGCTGCTGCCCACAAAGGGCACTGTTGTAGAAGTTTGTTGTAAAAAGAGAAAGATTGCAGTGCCAATCAGCACGCATGCTGCCGCAATAAAAACGTAGTTCAGCTCTCCCATTCGTTATTATCCTCCTAATATAAAAGAAAACAAGAGAAGGCCTATGTAATGGGGTCTTTGTGGATTGAACATATGATGATGTTGGCCCTTTTTTCCTAGGCCATAGCAAAACATCCGGACACCTATATATAAAGCATCAGAGGTATGTATACACTTACATAAATTTGCCAGATATCTACAACAAAGGTCCTTTCTATCATAGTTATTCGTTTGCATTCAGTATCTTTCATTCAGGAGTTTCTTCTGTCTTGGATTTCTTCTTTTTCTTCTTTTTCTTCTCTATTGGATTTCCATCTTCATCCAATTTCTTTTCCTTCTTCTTCTTTCTGATGACAATAACCTCTTCGTCGTCGTCTTCAACTTCTTTCTGCTTCCCCAACTGCTCTCTTAACTGTGCCACAGCAGCAGTAGCATCGTTTTTATCATCTTTAGCGTCAAAATCAAAGTTGTCGAGGTTGGAAGAGTCAATCAAAAAGTTGGTACGTTTCTTTGTAACGTTCTGTTTGTTAGATCTTGCAGACTTGAGTGATTCAATGTCTGAGCCTTCATTCGATCCAACAATCTCTTCGGAAAGAATCACAACGTTTTTCTTCTTTCTTGGTCTCACAGGGGCCTCTTCAACCTCTACTGTTGGTGTTACGGAGCGCGGTCTAGGAGAAACACCGGTTCTTGGAGTAATCAGTTGAGACTCGCTAGACAAGTAGTAAGGATCATCTTTCAGTCTTTCCATGCGTTCCTTCTTTCTGTTCTCCACAGCTGCTGGTTCTTCCACGTAGCCATCTCCTGCTTCTTCCTCTTCAATAAGTGTTCCTTGGTCCTCGTACAGTTGCTCTTCAAACTCTTCCAAATCGGTCTCTTCCTCATCATCATACAGCTCATCGAATACGTCCTCATCAATAGATGACTCCAGATCAAAGTCGGGAGGTGGAAGGCGTTTCTGTGACCCTTGAGAAATTGGGTTCAATTCCCAGGAATCGAATAACGACGGCAGTGCAGAAGTCAGCAAACGGGGTGGTTCGTTGGCACTTGCGTCGTGCTGTTTAATTGACTCGACAATCAGCTTCAAGAACTCCAAGAATTCAACAGATCTTTCTTGGATTTCGAAATGCTTCGAAATGGATAACTTCTCTAGAAATGCAACTATCTTATTGGTCAAGACGAGAATTGCCTCGCTCTTCTCTGCGTCCCAATACGTTGGATCTTTGTTTACAAATCCATTGTAAATCTTCACAATGGAAGGGATAAATATTATGGTCACATCATGGTCCAATTGAAGAAGCTTCTGTTCACGCAAGAGAATGCTTTGAACCAAGACATCCCCGTTCTTAATATATTCTGAGTATTCTCCTGTAAGCCAAATGACTTGCTTCAGAACCTTTGGCAACTTGACAAGTACATCCTCGTTGTTAATGATCTTGATAGAAGAAGCAATGACTTCCTTTCTAACACTTGGTACCCTCACTGCAATGTCTCTGAGTTGTTCTCCCAACTCCTCACCAGTATCCAAGCTATTCAAAATAGAAAGATCAATAAGATCTGAGATCACAGCTAAGTACCATTCGAAAGAAGGAATGTTGGTGTAATTATCCATAGATGACACTTGTAAGATCTTAAATACAATATTTGTCTTGTAGTTGTCGGACAAAACAACTTTGTCTGGATGCAACGCTGGTATCAAGTCTTCGTCCTCCTTTTCTTCATCTGGCACGAGCTGCACCATTAGTTTTTTTACAATGTCAAAGCAATTTTCATCATCAACAATACCTGCAACAAGCTCCAATGATCTTTCCCTGATTGTAACATCGTCGTCTTCGAGGAATTGTAAAATGTAGTCAGTGTATTTCGTGATAAACTTCGGGTTGATTTTACCAATCTTCAAAAATGCAAGTAATCCAACATATCTGAGATTGGAGTCATTTTCTTTGAAAAACTGTACAAGTTCCTCCAGACATAACGTCGCAATCTCATAGTCATCCTCGTCAATCATGTTTCCAATGACGAGACAATTGACACACTCAAATATCAACGAGGACGCCTTGGTTTTTGCCATAAGTTCCAGCACTGGGTTGAGAAGCTTTCCTTTCAATCTTGGCTCGACGGCAGTAAGATTTGCGAATAGTTTGAGCAATCTTATAAGCATCCAGTTGTTGCTTGAAGACTTGAGCATGTCGTAGAAGTGTGGAGCAAGACTCACTAACATTTTTGGTGTTTTCTTTGATAGCTCACAGATTACGGTTACAGTAGCCGTGACAACCGAATCATCTGTGTCTTCAAGCTTGTCGAAAATCCGTGGGAGGTATGTTCTGATAGCTTCTGGGTACTTCAAGAAAATCTTGTACATTGCCAAAACGGCTTTTTTTCTTATGTATGGCTTTGAATGGTTAAGCATCTTGATAATGTCTTCGACGATATCCGCAGCCAATGCGCTTGTAACGACGTTCGAGATTCCACTGAGGGCCAAGCCCACCTCGACAGATCTCCCTGAGTTGAGGTCTTTATTCAAAAGGTTCGTGGTCAGCATGAGAACATCGTTATCATTCTTAAAACTCTGAATTGCAGCAAGGTACCCTACTCTCTTCTGTTGAAACTTGGCCGAGCTCATCACCTCGAGCACGTGGAAGTTGGCCCATCCCATATCAAAGCCGTACATCTCAAGGTACGACAATTTGAGGACGGCCATAGTCTTTACATCCATATCGCTCGACTTGACCTCTTTCCGGCAGTCAACGACCGCATCCTGTAAGAACTTGAGCTGTGCCTCTGGGTCTTTGTTTGCTCGTATTCCTTTGATAAGGTCCGTCAACGACTTCTCGAAAAAGAACCCGAAAGGCCGTAAGCGGCTCTTCACATCCGTCTGGTTCATTTTCAAAAGGTTGTGAAATCTTCTTTGTCTTGTTCTTCTCTCCTCTTCGTGATGTTTGCGATGTTATGTGCTGTTTGTGACGTTGATGCACAAAAAAGTACATACAAAAGCTTCGAGACCCACCCATCTCGCGATTCAAGCCAGCGTTGTGGGGCTCTTACCCAGCCATTGGAAAAGACCACTAAGGTTACAAATAGAAGTTCGGTCTTACATTGGGAATATACAATAGAGGTAGAGTGAATGTTTATTTGCTAATCTTTTTTTTTATTTTGTGTATTTGTTCCCCTTGTATGTACAAGGCAAGCAGAGCAGGAGAGATGTCATCTCCGAAGGGCAAAAGAGAACTATAAACAGGGTGACTAAAATAGCATCAGGGGCAGTTCACTTGAAAGAGAGAAGGCAATTCGGGAAATCGAGGGTTCAGAGGAACTCCTTAGCTTTTCTCTTGTATGCATGGCAGTCTCTGAGCCACTGCTGATAGCTCTTGATGCTATCGATTTTCTCGCCGTAGTAGTCTGGCACAGGGTTACTAAAACTCTGCGAGCTTGGATCGACTCTGTTTCTGAATACTCTCTCAAGGAACTCCTTGTTCTTCACCTTGTAAGAGCCCATCTGCTGGCTATTAGTTAGACGGAACACTCCACTACCAAGCAATGGGCCAAACATGTAGCCCAACCCCGTGGCACCCATAAACCCAGCAAAGAATATCATAAAGGGGTCGAATCCAAAAATAAGTTGAGTCGGGTCGATCTCAACATTCGACAGGTATGACCATGATACTGTCGAACCAATTAACGCAGTTACCACAGAAGATGCTGTGTATATTTTGCGTTGCTGGCGACGCAGTTTGAAGAAGTCGATCCAGCTCAGCTCTGTCGAGGTGTTCGTTGCTGCTTCTGTCTTCACGGCACTCAATGCGCATGGAAAAGACGAAAAGCTACGTACCTTGATCTGTCTTTGTAATGAACTCTTTACGGTGAGTTTCCACATATCTCCAAGATATAAAATGCAGAAAAGAATCCAGCGTTGGGTAGTAGAAGAGGATCGATAAGGAGGGTGGTGTTAAAGGCGAGAAAAAAGTGCCCCGAGGCGATTATCACTTTCCGAGGATGCTTCTGGGTGACCAAAGTAGGGTAATTGAAGCGATTTTGCCCTCGGATATCGCAGCACTTAGGACCTTACTGTTTATATTTACTTCATAGCATATTTTATAGGTATAAGAACTATATGATAGGTCATTCCCGATGTTCTATCTGTTGTGGAAGATATATGGTTACTTCTTGGGCTAGTCTGGAGAACTAGCAGGAATCTAGAGAGAGGAAAATCTGTTTAGGGGCTGCTTTGTACCTGGTAC
This sequence comes from Petasospora xishuangbannaensis, assembly GCA_030585085.1. Classification (NCBI taxonomy): domain Eukaryota; kingdom Fungi; phylum Ascomycota; class Saccharomycetes; order Phaffomycetales; family Wickerhamomycetaceae; genus Petasospora; species Petasospora xishuangbannaensis. The sequence goes on from JAJMBV010000065.1 coordinate 42,059, forward strand.
TCTCCCCTATATATTAAATATTATTTTGGCGTTTACAATATAACGTACCCAATTAATATGTTGTATATTTCATCTGTAGGGGGACAGGTTTGGAAGCTTGCGGGTAGTAGTGGAAACATTATTCTCTACTATGTTAGCATGGAGTTGTATTTCTGCACAAAAATCACTTCCGTGGAACTTCGCCAATATCCAGGCACATTCATTGCTCCATGATAGTGGTACTATAGAATTTAGCACGTTATATATTGTGCAGCTACTATCGTTACTATCGTGTTATCTACAATTATAATGTCATCTACACGGATCAATACACATCCCATCTGAATAAACATATATATACATAGTATATCCATGTATTGCGCGAGTTGTTCAATGGCTCCATAGTGCTACACTCTAACCACTACTCTCTATCGTATACATCGCTTATGATGTGCTATAAATACCACCCTCCTGTATTTTTCATTCTTCTTCCCCCTACAATATATGTCCTTAAGTGCGAGGGTCAGCTTCCGTGCACCTATGCCAACTGTGCAACTCTCACAATTGTCACGAGACTCCACCGCATACGGTAGTTGCCTGATTCGCTCGTTCCATGTATTACGGGGAAGAGTGTTAGTACTAGCGACGTACAAGGATGTCTTACTACGTGAGTTCTGTGTCTTTGCACGTCTGCACTGTTACTAGTTCCATATTGGACCGGCCATATTATATTATTCAGCACCGCATTTCGTACACCACGAGATATAACACGATTCAACCCATCACACGATAACGCCAGCTATTATCGCCCACTGAAAAAGGCCCCTGGTGGTTTAGAGATAGATATATATGTATGCATGTTAATAAATATATAAGCTTATATTCTTATCTCCATGCTTATAATTATAATCTTGTCCATCTCCATAGTTATACACGTATTCGTATTCTTTCGTCAACGGTGCCGTCACAACACATCTGTGCTTTATCGATCTAAATGGTGCGACATGGCCAAAGCGATGCCTTCTCTCCCGATTCGCCTTTCTAAGTACATCACCATCGTTAAGGCCCAGTCGCTACAATATATGGCAAACCTCCCTCTTTATACTACAACTTCACTTTAGCCCCATCTGTATTGAGATACCTAGTGAGCTCCTACGTATTATATAGGACAGAGAGACAGCAGACCTGGTTCACCAATGCGGCCCCTACCAGTATCTGGGGAATCGAAGGAAAAATCCCGGCGTCCGGAAGGCCACCTTTGTCATTCAACTTCTGCTTTGTGAAACGAAAGAGAACACTACAGTAACAAGGAGGGACATAAACTGTAGCTTACGAATCATGCCTGTTTACACGGTGTCACACGTGAGTTTTTTTTTTTCAGAAATTGCTCTGACGGTGTGTCGTCTCAAAAGCGACAGGGCGTCAGGTTTCCGTGTTTGCTGCTGCTAACAGCGTCTGCTTGTTCTTATAGGTGCAAAACATTAGAATATGTGTCATCATGGTAGGCTTGCCAGCTCGTGGTAAGTCCTTCATCTCGCAGAAGATTGTGCGCTATCTGTCATGGCTTTCCATCAAAGCCAAGTGTTTCAATGTTGGAAACTACCGTCGTCGCACTGAAGAGCACCCATCAGCAGAGTTCTTCGACGCGCATAATAGCGATGGACTTAAGAAACGTCAGGAAGCCGCTGCTGAGGCCGTTAGCGATATGATGGAGTGGTTTTCCACAGATAACGGTGTTGTTGCGATCTTGGACGCTACAAACACTACGGAAGAGAGAAGAGACTGGCTTTTGAGACTATGCCGTGAGAACTCCATCGAGCCCATGTTCCTGGAGAGCTGGTGCAATGACGACAAGATCATCATGAAGAACATATTTGATGTCAAGACTACATCCCCTGACTATGTTGGTTTGGATCCCGACGCCGCTGCGAAGGACTTTGTAAAGAGAATTGAGAAGTACCAGGAAGTGTACGAACCTCTGACTCTTGAGAAAGACGGCGATCTCACTTTTGTCAAACTCATTAACGTCTCAGAGCAGGTCATCATCAACAAGATCGAGACGTATTTAGAATCCCGGATTGTTTACTACGTGATGAACCTTCACATAAGACCAAGATGTATCTACTTGTCGCGTCATGGCGAGTCGGCGTACAACTTGGAAGGTAAGATTGGAGGAGATGCCGATCTGAGCGAGCGTGGTTTCAAGTATGCTAAGAAACTTCCCCAGCTCGTGAGAGAGGCGGTTGGTGATGATGATATTCCTTTGACCGTATGGACATCAACATTGAGAAGAACTCAACAGACCGCACAGCACTTGCCATATCACAAACTACAGTGGAAAGCGCTTGACGAGCTCGATGCGGGTGCGTGTGATGGACTCACTTATGAGGAGATTGAGTCACAATTTCCAGAGGACTTTAAAGAGCGTGATGAAAACAAGTATGAGTACCGTTATAGAGGTGGTGAGTCATACCGTGACGTGGTTATCCGCCTGGAGCCTATCATCATGGAACTGGAAAGACAGGAAAACATTCTCATAATCACACACCAGGCAGTTCTGAGGTGTATCTATGCCTACTTCATGAACGTTCCACAGGAGGAATCGCCATGGATGTCTATTCCGTTACACACGCTCATCAAGTTGGAACCCCGTGCGTATAGCACACTTGTGCAAAGAATTAAGGCCGATATTCCTGCAGTCAGTACATACAAAGAGAAAGGCACATCACAGCTGGGTGAAAAGGTCGACCTAACAAACACCTCCAAGAACATCATCACAGGTGCTCCTCTCGGCAAGAAGTGAGCCTGAGTGATATTTGCGTGTGACTGTCTCCTCATTTTGGACGTTTGGACCTCTTCTTTTGTGTGGCCCTGGGCTCTGCGTTTTGTTATGAACACCACCCCACTTGCTATAATCCCTGTAGAGCTTTTGTTTAGCATTCCTTTGGTTTTTACTGTTATACCATATTATCTAATACCTTTGTTATACCCCATTTTTCTATATATAAATGTCGCCGTCTTTATTGAACTCTGCAGACGAAAGATTTCTGGACACAACCCGATCTCTGGCCTGACTGTACTCTATCGGGTGCTTGACCTCTGTATGTTTCGTAAGAGAATCAACCTTCTGCCTACAATACTTCAGGTCCCGTGAGACCTGTGCCAGTAATTGTACACCTTTCCTAAACGACTTCTGGAATTCTCCAAATCTCTGCCTAGCCTCCTGCTGTAACGCAATAAGCTCCATCTCTTTACTCTTCAGCTTGCCTGATGTCTGAGCCTGGATCGCTATCGAGTTGCTAAACTCAAACCGTGTGAGCGCATTCTCCAGTGACCCGGCAAGATATTCCACCGCATCAAACGCCTCGGGCTCTTCGTGCGATTCGTACGAGTCTGTGGAGTTATCGTCGTCTTCATCGCCTGTATCTACAGGTACTGCAAATGTCCTTGAGTTTATCGACGGCTGCCGTCTATGGTGGTTCACTGTGGCCGTATGCGCCATCCGTGTTCTTTCCAGAGGAGTTTTTGTGTCTTGAAGTCTTCACAGTTCTTCACTGAAGTCCTTCTGGTGACCTTGTGGGTGTCAATATGGCTGCTCTAATGATTGCCCTTAAGGATAGTTCTTGTAGGTGGCTGGTGCCTAATCCCGGGGAAATGAGCTCGGTTTGAGGCCCGTCGCGGCATCAACAAAAAAAAGCCAACGGCGCGATGACCGGGGGCACGCATTTGGTGATCGCACGGCAATAAGAGCTGCTTTCTAGATAAGAAACAAGGCTACAGGGTCTGTGGGGTTGTTTTTTTCTGCCTTATAAAGACGAAAGTGGCCGTTTTGAAACGCTTAGAGTGTGGTTGGTATTATGAAGAGATTTTTTTCCCGTAAAAAGGATCAGAAGGATACTACGATGAGTTCTGTGCCCGAGCACAGCTCAGAAGCGGATGTGGGTCCCGAGTCTAGTGAAATGCTGTCGGACGCTAAACAGGCCCAACAAGAAGCGGAGGAGCCACAAGAAGTACAAAACGTAAACAAAGAAGGCGAATCAGAGGTCGTCTATGAACCGCCGGAGCAACAGTTTTTGGTGCCAAGAGAACTGGGTGATCTGGGTAATAGAGACGACTCCGAAGAGCCTGAGGAAGAACAGGACACCCTGGCGTCGTTACACCGGTCATCTCTCTTCTCAACACGTCGGACGTTCGATACACTTTCTACTACGCCTACATCCCATCCTTCGGCATCCTCTCGCAAGTCCAAGGGACGGTATGCGTCAATAGACTCTATTGGAAAGCCTCTGCGAGTTATGCCGGCTGATAAGTACACTGAACTGTCTCTGTCGAGAACTTCTACTACTAATTCGCAGTTGGTCCCAGGGTCGTCCTCATTGCAAGAGTATCCCGAAGCTGCTGACTACGATGATGTTGAAAGGAGCCTTGAGGTGGCGACAGAAAGCTTGTTGGAGTTGGTTGACCAGGTGCAGCAGAACGCTACCAACGTTTCACGAGCCTCCATCAGTCTTGTAGAACTTTTGGATGGTGCTGTTTCTTTTCGAGTTTCTCCTTCGCTCAAGTGGAAGATCCAAGAGTCCCCTTTGATAAGAAACATTGTAAAAGTGTGCTTGCAATTTCACGATACCTATCTTCGTGGGGATGTCTACACTGAATCCCGGTCCTTGGTGAAGAGGTCTTTGGCTGAGCTCTTGGCCAAGCTGAACTTCTCGTCAATTTGTGAAGGCTTTGACACTGTTCCATATTTTCGGAACTTTTCCATAAGTGAGGTTGACTCCTATCCTGCTCAGGACAAGCTTTCGATGATAATTGATCGTATTGTGGAGTCGCCTTCGTCGTCGTCGTTATCTGATCAGGATGGTTCATTTATCGCTCCTATCCTGAGAGGATTTTCACCTCAGACTGCGGTTCTTTCGATCACTTTTGGTTTCCCTGAACCTCAGCAAGAGCATTATGAAATAATCGGTGCTTTATTCCAAACTTTTTCCGATGTTCACTTTTTTGTGGTAAAGAATTATATCACTTTAGCTGGCACAAAATTTAATCCTCCATTCCGCATTCCGTCTAAAGGATCTCCTGAGATGTCTATATCCGTATCATCAACGGATGCAATCAAAACCAGCGGAACTCTTGGAGGTTACATTACTCCTCGGATCCTCTCAAACACAAAAGACAAGTCGCTGTTGAAATACAAAGGCGCCAAGTTTGCCATAACTTGTGCTCATGTCCTCTTGAGTGAGGATCAGGATTACCCACAAGTTCAAGTACCGTCCTCTACTTTACTCAACTCTTACAGATCTGCGTTAAGAGACGAAAAGGACCGATATGAAGTCAATTCTCCGGAGTACGATGCATATTCTTCTGAGCTTTTAAAGTGTGACTCATATGGTATAAACTTGGGGTCTGTCATCTGGGGTGAAAGAGTTGTGTTGGATCACTCTCTTTCAGATGTCGCCATTGTTAAGTTAAACAGCTCTGTGCCGTCACCTCGTAATTACCTTGGAGATGATGCAGACCAATACAATCCTTCGTTGAAGTTCAGTCATAGCATTAAACGGATTCTTTACAAAAAAGAGTTCAACGCTCATACTAAGGTTTTCAAGGTTGGTGCTTCAACCAAATATACTTGTGGAACTCTGAACGGACTCAAGATGGTTTATTGGCTACGAGGCGTCTTGCAAACTTCTGAGTTTGTGGTTAGTTCTGGTGAACCTATGTTTTGCAGCGGTGGAGATTCTGGTGCCTTTATCTTGAACGATTTAGAAGACGAGAGAGGATTGGGTTGTGTTGGGATGCTGCACAGCTATGATGGTGAAGGGAAACAGTTCGGGCTGTTTACTCCTATGGAAAGCATAATGGAGCGCTTAAAGGAAGTTACTGGTGTTGAATGGACATTTATATAAGGGTATACTTGTATAAAACGGGACAATGGGATGGCTATTTTGGATATTATATGGAGGTGTGAAACAGCATCGAGTAGTATTAATGATGGATACATATGTTAGTGAGAGTATAAGATGGTTCCTGCATGGTAGAATATAAATAGGCACTCTGATAACTAGGACTCCTCCAGGTCAATGAGATATACAGAGTGGTGCATGGTGAGAATGCTGGCCTGCGGCTTAGATATATATAATCATATGTATAATATGATCTATGCTGTTTACTATAAACATATTATATCTATCTATGAGCCCATTCATCACACGATAATAAATAAAGCTTATACTTGGTATATGCTGCTATGATGAGTATATATCATATAATCAGATGAATGTAGTACTTGCATATCGGGAAACTATATAGAGAACCATATATACACATAATCATATATACCTATACACTTATACACTTATATAATCATATAAAGTATAAATGTGTACAGCTATGTCTCACACCACACGACTGTATTATATATAAGATATTTAACTATATCTGAGACAAGCCTTACAATTATAATCATAGTGGTGATATACGGGTGCCCGGGGTCGGAGTTTCCCGGGTGCTCCCTTTTAGCCGACCCTCGCAAAAGCTTTCCAAAACTGAGTTGCGACGGGTATTTTAGTTTCTTTAGCCGAGGTTTGAGTAGAGAGAAGCAGGGACAATAGTCTAAGAGTCGGGTTCCGAGACGGTTGGGCCAAGAAACTGGAGTCCCCGGGATACCAGCAGCCCAAGACATCACCCAAGAAATGGGTGTCTCGAATCAACGTCCCTATTATCTCTCCTTTGATATCCAAATGGCCTTCAATGGATACGGAAAAGCGCATGTAGTGTGTAAGCCCAGAGATCTCCAGGTACCGGAGCGGATCGGCTTATGTAATCTTTACCAACCATAGAAATTGCCAAGGGCTCGTGATCTCGCCGGGCAGTTTACCCGGTTGCACGCCGGTGTGGCTGGACCAGCCCCGGAGCCTCGATGAAAGTCCGGGTGTGGAAAAAAAAATAACCCCAGAGCGGCAGGACGCTTTATAAATGGAGGCGCTCACCCAGATAAAAGACACCCGCGTTGTTTCATGCTTCGAACCGCCGTTAAGAGTACAAGAAGTTCACCAGTAAGAATGACTGCACAGCAAAGACTCTCCCAGATCGGTTCACACATCACTTCCCAACGTGTGCAGCTGTCGTTGGCGCCTGTCAAGCCTTTCAAGATTACGGTCATTGGGTCCGGTAACTGGGGTACGACCATCGCCAAGGTTGTTGCTGAGAATGCTGCGTTGAGACCACACCTTTTCCAGCACCAAGTAGACATGTGGGTGTTTGAGGAGAAGGTCAACGGCCAGAACTTGACTGAGATCATCAACACAAAACACGAGAATGTTAAGTACCTTCCTGGTATCAAGCTTCCAGTCAATCTGCACGCCGAGCCATCGATTGTCAAGGCTGCAGAGGGAGCAGACTTGCTTATCTTCAACATCCCACACCAGTTCTTGCCAAACATTGTTAAGCAGCTCAAGAAGGCCAATCTCAAGCCCTACTTGAGAGCTATCTCGTGTTTAAAAGGTCTCGAAGTCACTCCTCAGGGTTGTAAGCTCCTTTCTACTTACATCACCGATCACTTAGGTGTTCACTGTGGTGCCCTCTCCGGCGCAAACTTAGCTCCAGAAGTTGCAAAGGAAAAGTGGTCTGAGACTACTGTTGCGTACAGAACCCCAAGCGACTTCCAGGGTGCTGGAAAGGACATTGACCGTATTGTCTTGAAGGCTGCTTTCCACAGACCTTACTTCCATGTCCGTGTTATTGAAGACGTTGCAGGTGTATCTCTTGCTGGTGCTTTGAAGAACGTTGTTGCCCTCGGTGCCGGTTTTGTCCTCGGTTTGAACTGGGGTGACAATGCTGCTTCTGCTATCCAGAGATTTGGTTTGAACGAAACAATCAAGTTTGCAGAGGTGTTCTTCCCTGGTGAGACGAGTCAAGATACGTTCACCAAAGAATCCGCTGGTGTTGCTGACTTGATCACTACATGCTCCGGTGGTAGAAACGTTAGGGTCGCTAAGCACATGGCAATTACCGGAAAGTCTGCTCAAGAAGTTGAAAAGGAGCTTTTGAACGGCCAATCCGCCCAGGGTATTATCACCTGTAAGGAGGTTCACGAGTTGCTCGAGGCAAAGGGCTTGACTAAGGAATTCCCATTATTCGAGGCTATCTACCAGATTGTCTACGGAACTGAATCTATTGAGAGATTGCCAGACTTGATTGAGGAGTCTGACTAGTTTACCATATTCAACTTTTTTCATCCGCATGTTAATAAAATTCTCTACATAACTGTTTAGAGTACATTTTCCCTCATTGATTGGGGCTTCCTTTTTTTGTTTGATTCTATTTCACGTGTCATGCCGTTAAACAATCTCACATTGTGTAATGTACATCAATTTCCCTTTAGTCTCATGAATCCTTTATATATTAATCAAAGGTAATCTTTTTAGGTTTTTTCGTAAGATCAACATCCTTGAAGAAGGCACCATAAGCTCCATGCTCTTTCTTCTTCGTGTGAGATCCAAACTTAAGTAGCTCATCAGGAACTGGTTGACCAGCACCGTTAAGGACGTTGATCAATGCTCCTGATAAGTGCTTCTCCTGTTCAGTAAAAAGTGTATGTGCAGTACCATATTGGCCCGCTCTACCAGTACGACCAATTCTATGCACATAATCTTCAACGGTCAATGGGAATGTGAGATTGATCACAGTCTTAACATTTGGAATATCGAGGCCTCTAGCGGCAACATCAGTGGCGAGCAACAAGTTGGAACGACCTTTCTTGAAGTTCTCCAAGGCCTGTGTTCTCTGTTGCTGGGATAAATCACCGTGGATAGCAGCTACGTTGTAACCTTTGCTGATGAGCATACGCTCAATACGAGTAGCCTCCTTCTTATAAAGGGCAAATATTAAGACTTTATCATCTTTCTTAGCGCCAGATTGGTATTTCTTGAGCAAATCTAGTAACTTGTACTCCTTGCCTCTAGGTTCAACAACTTCAACAATCTGTGTGATTCTCTTGTTGGCTTGGAGTTCATCTCTGTCACCGATACTTATCTTAACGGCATCATTCATGAATCCTTGAGCCAGTTCACGTACTTCTTTAGGCCATGTAGCTGTGAACATAAGTGTTTGTCTACCTTTCTTGCTTGAAGATCTCATAATATTCTTGATGTCCTCTTCGAAACCCTTCTCCAACATACGATCGGCTTCATCCAGGACGAGATATGAAACTTTAGAAAGGTCAACGGAACCCTCATTCATCAAATCAATCAAACGGCCCGGTGTTGCAATCACAACATTGGCTTTCTTTAAGTCTTTACGCTGCTGATCCTTTGGAACACCACCATACAGGCACACAATATTCAAGCCAACCTTATCTGACAAAGTCTTCAAATTGTCATAAATCTGAGAGGCAAGTTCTCTTGTTGGAGATACAACAAGTACCTGAATTCCATTTGTCATCTTCTTTGTGATCAAGTTGTTAATGGCAGGGACACCAAAGGCAAACGTCTTGCCAGACCCTGTCTCTGCAACACCAACAACGTCACGGGACGACAACAAGAACGGCCAAGAAACAGCCTGGATAGGCGTTGGTTTGGGGAACTTGGCAATCTCGGATTGGATCTTGGAGTCAAAAGCTACATGGGAAAAGGACAGCAACGGACGCAAAGACTTGTTTAATGGATCCTCAACTGTGACATCGTTCTCCTTGTAAAAGGCATCAACTTCGGACTGTGGCACTGCTGTGAGCTCTGGAGACTCGGTGTAACCTTCTGAAGCAGTAGTCGTTATCGAAACTGATTCATTCTCATTCTTGTCCCTCTCCTCTACTTTTTGGGACTTTTCATTTTTCTCCTTCTTGTTCTTCTTATCTTTCTTTTCCTTCTTCTCCTTCTTCTCCTTCTTCTCCTTCTTCTCCTTCTTCTCCTTCTTCT
>JAJMBV010000066.1:0-50182 GCA_030585085.1 Petasospora xishuangbannaensis
ATTCAGACACAACTGCAGTCACAACATCGCCATTGGCATCTGTGTATGTAGTGATGTATTCTTCTTCCTCACCAAGATCAATGGTAGTTGTGCCAGTAACAATGTCACCATTGGAGTCCGTGGTCAAGTATTCGGAAACAACACCGGTCTCAACGTTACCGTTGGCGTCGGTCCATGTAGTAGTGTATGGCTCCTCGGTGAATTCACTAGTGGTGTAACCAGTAACAACATTACCTTCTGCGTCCGTGGTGGTGTACTCAGAGACAATTGCTGTTACAACGTTTCCGTTAGCATCGGTATATGTAGTAACATATTCACCATCAGCGACTGGAAGAGTAGTGGTGGCTGTGATGATGTCACCGTTGGAGTCTGTAGTCAAATAGTCTGAAACAATACCAGTATGCACCTCGCCATTAGCATCAGTCCATGTAGTAGTGTATGCTTCATCAGTCAATGGAATGGTAGTGGATACAATAACGGCAACACCATCGGAGTCAGTGGTGTACTGAGAGACAATCGCGGTCACGACATTGCCGCTGTCATCGGTGTAAGTAGTAATATACTCATCGCTACCAACTGGGAGAGTAGTGTATGCGGTATAAATTAAACCGTTGGAGTCTGTGGTCAAGTACTCGGAAACAATGCCTGTCTCTATTTCGTAGTCACTATTAATCCATCTCGTGGTATATGGAACATCAGTGAATGGAATCGTAGTATAAGTAGTTACAAGGTTGCCATCCGAGTCGGTGGTAGTATACTTTGAAACAATGGCTGTCTCAACGTCACCATTGGCATCAGTGTATGTGGTAATGTAGGCGACACCAAAGTCAATGGTGGTTGTGGCGGTCACAATGTCACCATTAGAGTTGGTTGTTAAGTACTCGGAAACAATACCGCTTTCAACATGACCGTCAGAATCTGTCCAAGTTGTTGTGTAAGGTTCATCGGTGAAGGAAATAGTGCTGTATCCAATAACAACATTTCCATTGGCATCGGTAGTGGTGTACTCAGAGACAATTGCTGTTACAACGTTTCCGTTAGCATCGGTATATGTAGTAACATATTCACCATCAGCGACTGGAAGAGTAGTGGTGGCTGTGATGATGTCACCGTTGGAGTCTGTAGTCAAATAGTCTGAAACAATACCAGTATGCACCTCGCCATTAGCATCAGTCCATGTAGTAGTGTATGCTTCATCAGTCAATGGAATGGTAGTGGATACAATAACGGCAACACCATCGGAGTCAGTGGTGTACTGAGAGACAATCGCGGTCACGACATTGCCGCTGTCATCGGTGTAAGTAGTAATATACTCATCGCTACCAACTGGGAGAGTAGTGTATGCGGTATAAATTAAACCGTTGGAGTCTGTCGTCAAATACTCAGAAACAATACCGGTCACTATTTCATCGCCACTAATCCATTTTGTTGTGTAAGGAACGTCAGTGAATGGGATTGTAGTAGATGCAATGATGACATCTCCGTTAGAATCGGTGGTCTCGTACTGAGAGATAATGCCAGTAACGACATTGCCGTCAAGATCGGTGTATGTGGTAATATATGCATACCCTGCGACTGGAATAGTAGTGGTAGCTGTAACAATAAGTCCATCTGATAGTTTAGTCAAATAGTCGGACACAATGCCAGTGTGTTCACCGCCATAAGCATCAGTCCATGTAGTGGTGTAAGGTTCGTCCGTGAATGGAATAGTAGTGTAGCCACTAGTAGTTTCGCCATCAGAGTCTGTAGTAGTGAACTTGGAAACAATGGCTGTCTCAAGGTTGCCGTTAGCGTCGGTAAAAGTGGTAATGTATGCACTGTCACCAAGATCCTCAGTAGTATAACCTGTAATGATATCATCACCGGAATATGTCAAGTATGGGGAAACATAGCCACTCTCAGAGCGGCCCTCTTCGTCGGTCCATGTAGTGGTATATGGTTTTTCAGTAAATGGAACAGTTGTAGTCAGAACTGCTGTTCCACCGTCAGTTCTAACGCTGAAGAACTCTGAGACATAACCAGTGTTGATATTTCCATAATTATCGGTATATGTGGTGATATATGGTGGTGCCGTTGATGCAGATGGGATGTAGTCACAGGTATCGGCGTAGTCTTGAAGGCCAGTACAGTCGTAATCCATGGATTGGGTGTAAATAGAACAATTACCTAGAGTCCAGATCGCACATAAGATACCTTCCATTAATTGGGTGAAGCCGGAGCCCATGTTACCAGGGTAGAAGACATAGTAATTGATGTCAGCGCCCGTGGAGATAGCCCATGTGAAAGAAACCCATTCCAAAGAACAGTAACTGATAATACTTAATATGTATGTGAGATATGGGAAAGCCACTGTGTAATGCATAATAAAGGATCCCTCTTCCAGGTTGACTAGACCGCCAGCGTTGGAGATAGAAAAACCACTAGTTCTGTACTCGAAATAAGAAGCATTTACAGCCTCATCGAAACTGAAATACCATGTGATATTGAAGCGACGGTAAACTACTGGGAGGAAGAGAACCGTATAGGTAACATCGTCAGCAAGTATAGTGTAGGTCACAGTGTATACGTAGCCCTCCAGAGCACTTCTCGTGGAACCGAAAGAACATAGTGATGATGTGTCAATTGTACGAGTCCTCAATCCAGTTGTGACAGTAGCAACTCCACTAACAAGAGATACAGTTGCAGAACTGGAACTGGTACTAGTGCTGTCACTGGAAACTGAATCGGAACTGGAAGTTGTGGTCGTTTTAGTTGCCCCTGCAAATTGCAGGTGGAACAGAGCCCACAAGAGCAAAGTACTCAAAGACTTCAACTTCATGGGTACTGAGTTGGGTATCGATAGGAAATCAAAGCAGAAGACTTCAGAGATCGTCTAGTAAGAGGATAGGTATTTGTTTATATATACATGAATTTGTACATACTAAAAGTTATACTGTTTTGATATGTATGCTTGAGGGCTTAGACGAACAGTCCCCTTTATCGACACGGAGTCAGAGTACCTTGAAGATGGGTGGTCATGACGAAGTCCACCTCCTGAGAATACCACGAACTTAGCTGTGTGTTACGGCTCGAGTGTCTGAAGCGGGGGCTCATTTCATGATGAATCTGTATGGATGATGCATCGTGTTCTAGACATTGGAGATCTAGATTGAACAAAACTATTATTTACTTAGCCCAAAATGCATTATTCTAAAAATTTTAGACACTAGTCTCTTGATGTTTTAGATGCCCATAACCGTCTTTGACTTTACTTCGTGTTCTAAATACTGACGGGAGTACTAATTAAATTCGAATATACTCGTAGCATATATACTTAACGATACGTTCTTGGTGTTGAGTAATGTCCTGGAAGAATCTGTCATGTTTCGAAGCAGGATTCCAACTGTACGAGACATTCAGGAACATACAGTGCCGTTTGTGAGACGGCTCCATAACCTAAAGCGTCTGCTGATCTCCACTCACTTACCAAGAAGTTAGGATCACACGATATATTACCCCTCAATATATCACAGATCTAAAAAAGCACTTTAAGCCATTCATCGAATGGTTGATACCCACACGTTGGCACATCCTTATACGGCAAAAATTCTAAGCGGATGCAAGTGAACAGTAAAGCACGCCGAATGCGAACGCCTCATACATGGGATTGAACCAAATCTTGCAATAATAGTTGTCGCTGTTTCTCTTTGGAGTCCCATCTGTTCGTGTTTTCAGCTACAAAAGGAGTCTACCATTTCACATTACCACAAAGGAAAGATTGTACGAAGCTACGCCAATCTTGCACTCAACAATACTCCTAACCAAGACGAAACAAGCATAAGCAGGATTCCCGCAACAACAACAAAGAACTGAAATTCCAGGTTTGTAGCACACGTATAACGCACTCTGCTTAGTATAATAATAATGGATGTACGGGATTTTTCGTTCTCACAGCTAATTCGTCTTGGCACGATAACAGAAGAGAATAGGTCCAAAGTCTTCAGCCTGATCCTTTGGGAGCATTTTCTTCTCCCTTATATTACAACAGTGTTTGAAAAATATACTCGTGTAATGTTTGCCCGAGTTTCACGAATCTGTTTCTATTGACAAAGGCATGTAAGGTTTTGGAGTTGGCATGAAGTCATTCCTACTTACTATGAACGAAAGAAGGGGCTCAAGGTTTATGATAGACAGGTTCTGAGACATGCATCTGTGAGGGGTGAGGCTTGCCCAAAGCAGGAGTCGTAGGAAAGATCGAACGATAATAAGAATACCTCGTTCTGAGGAGGTCGACAGGAGTTTTTTAGAGTGAAGGTTTTTTTATTAGGAAGGACTTAATAGAACAAAGTACTCTAATATGGCTCGTTTGTGATTTTCTCCTATGGAATTTCACACGATTGATCGTATCCTTTATACGACTGGTCATCTCTTCTGATTAGGTACACATATTTGTAGCGTGAGCTTGGCAATAGCTGATCGTGCATGAAGGGTGATAAGGAGTCGGCCGAGTATAGGAGTTGCAACTTTTGAAGAAACAGTAGTGAGGCGGGGTTATTGCCGAATTATTAGTGGGGACTGGTCCAAGTTACGCAAAATAATTTTAAAAAATTTTAATGGGTCTAGTCTTGTCTGGGAATTTGCCGAAATTATATGAGCCTTAAACTGGTTCCCAATTCTGGTTGAACCAACTTCCTATTTGCGCTATGTGTGCCTCTTGTTTACTTTGTTTGACAATGCAAGTTGAAACTTATTAGGTTAAAAAATCTCTCTTCAGCAGTACACATATTAGAATCCCTCAATATTCTTCTATTTGTACTGGTATTTTGAAACGAATTGGCAGAACTGTTTGTCCTTCGGTAATATGCTAACACTTCTCATATCCTGTTTCATCTCATGTATTTTGTAGCTACAATAGCTACTTTTTTTCAAGGCTACATCTCAATAATTTCTGTCATCGCAAATCTGACTCTTCTTATATTATAGTTACATGGTTTGCTTTTTGCTGATTTTATGGTTGTTTTCTCTGCTGGAGTTCATATGATTCCAGCTGAGTTCTCAAATGTTCACGCATTTCATTCCGCTATCCTCAACGCGCGGAAAGATTCAAGCCTGGTTTGTTGCCAGTCCATAAGGGGGGCTCAACGCAACACAGGTAATACCCCACGGGCGTTCAACCGCGTAGTACCTTGATAAGCGTCTTACCTAATAAATACGCACATTGTCGCATAGCACTGCTGCAATAATTGCATTATTTGCAGATTGCAGATTGTAATTTGCAGTGATGTCGCAAGAGGAAGAGGAAAGCCTGCTTTTGCGGGAAAGCACTAACGAGCAGACCCAACCGCCACCTATTGAATTTCCAATTAGGGGCTCAGGGAATTCACGTGGCTCCTCAATATCACCCAGCATGAGTACTGCGAACAGCATTTCGGAGATTGCTGACTCCATCAATCCACACAGATCATTCTTGTATATTGTTATGCTTGCGATCATTGTGGGCGGGTTGCAGCTCTCTTGGTGTACCGAATTCTCTGAAGGAACGCCTTTCATGTTATCTCTCGGCATTTCAAAGGATGCACTAGCCCTCATTTGGATTGCCGGGCCTTTGAGTGGCTCACTTGGCCAGCCTATCATTGGAATTCTCAGTGATAACTCCGAACACAAGTCTGGCAGGAGAAAACCTTTCATAATTGGTGGGGGTCTTGCTACAGCCCTCTCACTATTCTATCTCAGCTATTCAGTGGATATAATTGGATTTTTTGTACCTAATGGGACATCATACAGTCGTATTAAGGAGATAACTATCCCTTTCGCAGCGTTCGGCATCTATCTTCTTGACTTTTCCATAAGTGCTATTCAAGCGGCTTCTAGAGCGTATATTGTCGATAACGTCGCAACCCATCAGCAGCAACTTGCCAATGCGATGGCTGCAGTGATGATTGGCGGATTTAATATCTTTGGATACTTCCTTGGATCGATCAACCTACTATCTACTTTCCCTTTTCTGGGAAACAGTCGGTTCAAAATTTTGGCAGCTATTGCTAGCTTGGCTCTTATTTCAACTACTGCTGTCTCTCTATTTTATATTACAGAGAGAGATCCAACAATGGATGTCGTAATCCGTGCGGAGAGGAAGAGAAACCTAAAAAGAATGAAGGAACTAGGAATTGATAACCCGACAACTCCTGGTGGATTAATAGTCTCCCTGTTTAAACAAACAAGCCAGAGCATTACTCGGTTATCTCCACAAGTTAAAATTGTTTGCGCTTCTGAGTTCTTTGCCTGGATCGGTTATTTCCCTATGCTCTTCTATACTACCACGTATGTTGGTGAACTGTACAAGTACGAGTTCTATAAAAACAGAGACCCTTCTTTACCGGCGCTAACCCCCGATGAGCTCCTTCAGCTGCAGGACGCCAGCACCCGAAGAGGTGCTATTGCATTACTTCTTCACTCTATCTCCTCCTTCATTGTTGATTTAGTCTTGCCAGCATTAGTTCAGCCGTTCAATCACGAGGCTTACGCAGACGACGAGGTTGCCCTTGTTGGTTCCGGTCTTGTAGGTGAATTCATTGAGCATCTACGGCAGAAATTCGCGTGGTGGCTTACAGTAAGAAACTCATGGTACTTATCCCATCTTCTATTTATCGTTTGCATGATATCAACATTCTTTGTGTGCTCATCTTTTGGAGCCATTGTTCTTTTTGGTTTCCTTGGGATTACTTGGGGAAACGCATTATGGGCGCCATTTGTCTTAATTTCTGAAGAAATATCCAGAATCAAAGAGGTGAAGGCACGGATACAGAAGGAAAATGCTGTATTGTCACAGAGACAAGCTAGCTTTAGAAGACCCAATCCTATATCCATACAAAAGTTTGAGGATTACGAACATGAAGCTGGAATAATTTTAGGCATTCACAACTTCTTTGTGGCCGCGCCACAAGTAATTAGTTCACTTCTCAGCAGTTTGTTATTCAGATTGCTTACAAAGAAATCTGAAGATCGGGACTTTATTTATGATGACAGCTTGGGATGGGTTTTCCGCTTTGGAGGTGTTGCTTCAATCGGAGCGTTTGTTCTCGCACTGAGATTGAAAAGCAATGATGAGCTGGTCAAGGAGGAGGAGTCATTATTTCTCCTAGAATAGTGGGTATTTTCATAGGTACTTAATTATATGGACACAATTTGGGATTAAAGGTATAGCTTGACTCATCATTTGAAGGCGCCTCGAGGTAGGAGGCCAGCGCCGCCGCCGCTTTCCTTTGATATGGCATATGTATGCGAGATTGAAAACTCTTTCCACTTTAGTGGAAATCGCATGCGAAACCTACCCGCACTCATGGTGTCCGGCTGCACTGTGGGGCCACGCTATAAATTGAAAAGTATCCACTCCCTTTTTTTGTACTGCTTAGAATCTCATCGCAAATATCATTGGAAGATGCTTAACAGAGCCCTTCGTTCCTCTTCTCTTGCGAGAAAATCTGTATATAGAGCTACTGCTGTTGTCAAGCGCTCTCCGAGTTCGCTTGCTGCTATCTGTCAGCGCACACAGCAGAGAAGCTTTGCTCAAATCCACTTCCCAAAAGTTCCACCAGCCAAAAATGAACCGGTCAAGTCGTTTGCCAAAAATGATACATTGGACTGGGATCTATTACGGGCATCAATTTTGAAGTTCACTGATAAAGGTCCTCTTGATATTCCTCTTGTAATTAACGGTGAGAGGATCTATGCGAAAGGAAATGCAAGAGAGCTGACAAGTCAGATAAACCCTTCCAAACTATCTCAGGAACTCGCTACTATAACGCAAGCATCACAAGAGGATGTAGAGGCAGCAATTTCAGCATCTAAATCTTCCAAAGAGAAGTGGATGAGTATGTCGTTTGCTGACCGAGCTGCCATCTTCTTGAAAGCTGCGGACTTGATTAGCACTAAGTATCGTTTCGACATGCTTGCTGCTACTATGCTGGGTCAAGGTAAGAACGTTTACCAAGCTGAAATTGATTCTATAACAGAATTGAGTGATTTCTTCAGATTCAACGTTAAGTATGCCAACGAGATGTACCAAAACCAGCCTCTTGAGAACTCCCCAGGGGTCTGGAACAGAGTTGAATATAGACCTCTTGAGGGCTTTGTGTACGCTGTGACACCTTTCAACTTTACAGCTATTGCTGGAAACTTGGTCGGTGCTCCGGCTCTTTTAGGCAATACGGTTGTTTGGAAGCCTTCAAAGACAGCTGCTCTCTCCAACTACCTATTGCTTACCATTTTGGAAGAAGCTGGTTTGCCAAAGGGTGTTATCAACTTTGTTCCTGGTGAGCCAAATATGGTTACCGACACAGTCTTGAGAGATCAGGAATTTAGTGCCTTGCATTTTACGGGATCTACTGCCGTTTTCAAGAATATGTATAAGAAGATTTCTGACAATGTTGCCGCTGACGTATACAGAG
This sequence comes from Petasospora xishuangbannaensis, assembly GCA_030585085.1. Taxonomy (NCBI): domain Eukaryota; kingdom Fungi; phylum Ascomycota; class Saccharomycetes; order Phaffomycetales; family Wickerhamomycetaceae; genus Petasospora; species Petasospora xishuangbannaensis. The sequence continues at coordinate 8,427 of JAJMBV010000066.1, forward strand.
ACTTCCCAAGAATTGTTGGTGAAACTGGTGGTAAGAATTTCCACGTCATACATTCTTCCGCATCTCTTCTTCATTCTGCACTCTCTACACTGCGCGGAGCGTTTGAATACCAAGGTCAGAAGTGTTCAGCCACATCTAGAGCATATGTTGCCGAGTCCATTTGGGAGGACTTCAAGAACATTTTGGTTGAGTCAACCAACACCATCAAGCCAATCAACACATCATCTGTTGATGGATTACATGGGTTTATGGGTCCTGTTATTCACGAACATAGTTTTGACAAGATTTCCAGGGCAATCGATTCCATAAAGGAGGATCCTGAACTTGAACTTATCTCGGGGGGAAGATACGACAATTCCCAGGGATTCTTTATTGAGCCTACCATTGTGAAGACAACTAACCCTGACCATCCATTCATGAAAACTGAGTTCTTTGGTCCGCTTTTGACTATTTACGCCTATCAAGATGCTCAGTATGCGTCCATCTTGAAGAAGATCGACAGCACATGTTCCTATGGCTTGACTGGTTCTGTTTTTGCTAAGGATCGTGATGCTGTGAGACTTGCGGAAGAAGCTCTTCGTTACTCTGCTGGTAATTTCTATGTCAATGATAAATCCACAGGCGCTGTTGTTGGTCAACAGTCTTTTGGTGGTGCTAGAGCCAGTGGTACCAACGATAAAGCCGGTTCCAGTAATCTCTTGTCCAGATTTGTTTCTCCAAGAAGTATCAAGGAGAACTTCTATGAAATTACCGACTTCAGATATCCAAGTAACTATTGAATCGATTGTATATGTTTATTACATTCAAGGCTAATTAATTAAAGGTTCTATAACCAAAACCTCCTATATATATTTTCTGTATTCTTCCACTGTCTCAAAAGGTTCCCAAGATTACTAGGTAATCTAAAAGCTTCTATTTGACTGTGCCTTTGGTTGGCGGATATTTGACTCTGGATTATCGATTCCGCTAGCCAGCTGGTCAGATCCGCGATGGTTATGAGTTTTCTCGCGCAATTGAAAAGACAGAGCTTGAACCTTACGCGTCTTTCTTCTAGTCAATAAAGGTATTAGTGATCTTCCCAGCTTGCATACAGAACATTTTAACTTCAGATACCCCGGAAATGCCTGATCAGTACCGAAAGCGTTTCTTCAATGAAGAGGAATCCTCTCAGCATAAACGCCATCAAGAAAAACTCATCACAACCCAATTACACCGTAAGTAAGTACTTGATATAATGAAGGGCTGATACTAATTCAAGCTTAAGAAAACACTGTGAAAATGATGATGGAAGCTTCCAAGGGTATTAAATGTTTTCCTCCAGTGCCAATCGTTGATTCTGTTGAAGCCAATACTTGCGTTCCAGTTTCACACAAACAGCAGAAACCATTTTGGCCTCAGTTGATTCGTATAAAGAGTCCGTAGCTAACACCAAATCAACTCACATAGCCGCAAATTCAACTTCTGCGGGTTCCTTCAAAGTGAAATAATCTGATTTTTTCTTTGAGACAGATGATAGAGCGACAGTATCAACCAACTACAATCTGCATATCAAAGCGGCCATATCTGATTTCACTTAAACATTCGATGAATAGATCCAGAAGCTAAGAACTATCTTATTACGGGAGATTTCCGACTTGACCGTTTGTTTCAATAGTTAGAAGGCATCGCTAACAATTCTCACATGTGCCTCTGCTTGATTCTCCAGTTTCTTGCTCTCTATTTTTCCTTGAAAATTGTGTTGTTCAAGAATTCAAGGAGCTACACTGAAGAGCTGATGATGTGTTTGATTCGCGATAATGAATTGGCTTCTTGATTGCTTTCTAGCCTGACCTGCCAGAACACTTGATGTTTAGTAAGAACAACTCACTGTTACATAGCTCGTCATCAAATAATAATTCTTAAAGCAATTATAAACCATCTCTTAGTACTGTGGCAGATTAAATGTCTTGCTTCGTACATTAGTCCACTGAAAATCACAATATTAGGTCATTTGATTCTTATTATGAATTTAAGTGTTCACTTAGTAAACAATTACGCGGTCTTGTCCGTCTTTGTAGCATTTAATAATAAATAAGTTCCGTTTCACGGGAGACATATAAAAAAGATATTAAAAGTTATACATAACACTTCTACTTAGCTATAAGCATATTCTCTTTAAGAATATAAAATTGTTTTCCTTCTAGAACAATGACAATTGCGAGATGTACAGATGGGCATAAACTGTTCGGGTTTTGTTTATGTGACCGAATAGGCCACCAAAAGTGCAGCTAAAACATTCAAGGCAGCATAAAAATGATTGAAGCGCTGACATTTCTTCTACAACTTGTATTTAAGTATGCTACGGGTTGTAAAGTACCCTTGCAATTACGCTCAGCGGGGATCAGCAAATATTTCTATAGTATTAGTTTGACAGGTGTGGGCAGGCAGCTCCACTTTACGCCGACTCTTGGAAAGAGCAGCAGTAGCAAATACCGTTCAATTTAGAACTTTTCCCGGTAGTTCAGAGCACATAATAATGCAAAGTCAAAAAGCGATCATGAAGTAATCTATCCTATTCCATTTAACACTGTGTTGTGCTATAAAAATCTAAAGATTCTCGGCGATTCGTGAAGGGTTTTCCGCTCCCTTCCTTGGTTTCCAAAACATATGCTGTTCATCCGTCATTCTATCCAGAAGAGTTTTAACAGCTTGTCTTGTCTTGTTAGCAGCAGCTACGGATTTCATAGAGGTAATAACTCGGACCTCTGTCGGGAACTATACGACAACACAAAAAGATGGTAACTACCGAGAAGCTAAATTATAAACACAAACTCTCACACTGCAAAACTTACAAAAGAAAAAAAAACCTCTCGATAATATCATGAAATACAAAGAAAGATTGAAATATGAAACCCACTCTTCATTCAGTTCTCTCTGTACACTTCACACTATTTACAATTACTTCCATGAATTCCATACGTAATACTCTCCCACTCAAAATTCAGAAAAGCTCTGAACAAATCCAATAAGTAAAAGAGACTAGTGTCATTATTGATTTCAATAGCACTTGGCCAAACCGTAACAATACCATTTCAGAATGCAGAGAGCTTTGTACACTCAGGATTGATCCCATAATTATGTCCACGCCAGCTATATCAACATAGCCTCCACTTATGATCGATCCTTCAAACTATCTCCAAGAGTACATTTATATCCTTACGATAAATGTGTTACGCTCATAACTAACGCAATATATCCACCTCAAGCATCGCAACGAAACAATGCACTGACCTCTAAGCAACCAATGATCCCATACATGGCTGAAGAGGCATTAAACCAACTGTCCTCAAAAATACTTTTCACATGAACAACTACTTCATTAAATCAAACGCTACTCTTGCGAGCAGCTAGCTTTATATAACATTTCACTAGCAAAAGCAGTACACTGATTTTCATTCAAAGCTTCCTAAACTATCATAGACGCCTAACTTAGCTATACACCATAAAGAGTACAATCTTCAGAATTCCATAAAGTGATACTCAATATTTATTGTATGACATTTAATTTCTTGATATCAATGATGTCTAGTTCCCTTCCTTTGGGCTCAACTCATGCAGTCCTTTAGTTTCAAATTTTATCCGAATTATGACTATTCTTCGATTAAGACAAGTTCGTAGTACTCCAGTGAGTTTCAACCTTTAGAACTATCCGCTTCCCCATTCCATCGTTGTTTCCCCTTAAAAGTACAAGAAGATAGGCAACGAGACCCAGAGTAATGCTACAATTTCCTCGTTTTGTAGATAGTGATTACGGTTTGACAGTGCATGCATGATGCTTTCTATTCTAACAAACTTCACTCTTCAGGTACACTTTGGAAGGGCAAACATGTGAGTAAATGGCGGAGAGGTCATTGTGGTAGTGCATATTTCATCGGTTTCAGTACCTATATTTTGAACCCGCGATACTCGTTTGAAGTAAGGTGTAGTGCGTTTTTTAGGTTCCATTGGAAGGAAGTTGATGTCGTCAAAAACGCAATTCAAATTCGCACAATAGTAGTATTGTCAATGAAGGTTACTATTCTCCAATTTTGGAGGAAGGGAAGGATTATAATACGTTCCTAAGTAAACTGACTGAGGCCAGGGTAAGGCTTTGTTGTCATAGGTAGTATTTGATTTTGATCTTTTGGTTTTGCGTTTTCGTGCTTTAGTTGGAATTTGCATTCTTTTTCAAAGGATAGTAGTTATCTGGAAACAACAATGCTCATTGAAGTCTATTGACCTGAGGGACATTTGAAGAAATGTGCGCTTTGGTATTTTCCGGAAGTACAAGTGAACGGTAATCACATGAATAGATGGATGGTACCTCAAATACTTGAACTGGTAGGGTTTTCGAGGTCAATAGGTAGTGGGTATGGAACACGGACACAAGAAATTCTTGAAATCGGTGATGCGCTACTATTGAAGATGGAGAAGTCTTATTAGAGAATGATATAGTGATCTAATTACTGACAAGAGCATTACCATCGGATTCGTTCTGAACTTTTAGGAAGCATAGAATATCGTGACGTTAATTGTAGGGGTTTACCTCATGAGCTGAATAAGTATTTCTTTAATGAACGAAATAATGTCTATAAGGTCATCTAGGATCATTTCTGATATTGTAGGATTGCAAGCTTTTAGGTCTTAGAGTGGGGAGTATCTTTACGTTTATATTGGTTTAGTTAAGCCGAATTCATTAGAACTGGATTTTTGCTTAATGTAGTAATAAATAACGTGATATATAAGGTTGTGTGGTGTGAGTTTGTTAAAGTGATACATGAATAGTAGACACTACTTCACTGTTCCGAGTTCGGACCTAGAAGAGGACTGTAATGCTAGTGCAGTGTGTCTTCATTTGTTTGTGGTATGCTTTGAATCCACGGGCTTTGAATAGGAGCTATTAAGTACTAATTCGATCATCGAGACGGGCTATTATAGCGAGAGCGAAGGTGTCAGGAATTAAGGCTGATTTCTTAAAACAATGTTCAGCGTTGTTTTGAAAAGGGACAGACAGACAACCAAGTCCCTTGTAGGGAGTAAATCTATCGATGACGGGGAATGCCGAACGGTTCGTAGGAGACTGCTGACAATAGGTATAATGCGTAAGCTAGTTAAAGCAGATTGTATATTAATGATTACATTGAGTTATCTAAGAAGAAAAGGCAACACATTCATGGTGGAGAATTGATTGACAAAAAAAATCAAGACTGAATTTCTTAAAATGGAGATAGTGAGAGAGAAGGAAAAAGTAATTTGGCTGAAACGTACTAATTGTTTTCTAAAATCTAAAGTCTCGATCTGTTTTTTTTTTGACTCGGTCGTGCTCGTGCTTACAAGTTCGAGAATAGAGGTGTCAACTATCTATGAAGTTACAAATTTTTCATCCTAGATCACCCTTTGTTTAGGCAGGTGTTCTCATTGGAGAGTTCCAGCAGAAGGGGAGCGAATAGATTACATACAGTCCGCTTTTACGACCACAAAGGCAGAATCGTTGAAGAGAAAACAGTGGAAGGCAGGTTTTCATTAAATGGCAATTTCTAAGAAACTCGACTGTGGTATATATGGTTCATGGTCAGAATATAAGCTAACCTTAGGGGTGGGAATTTATGTAGTCCAAAGAGAGAGAGAGCATCACAAAGATTTTTAAGATTTACAGGGATACTTGAGACTTCCGCGAAAGAAGCACTAAGGTTACCCGGTGTTGCAGCGCTCGGCTTAAACTAATTTTCATCAAGGCAATGCCTCACCCAATTATGATTAACGATTACAAAATTAAGCCAACAAGACACCGGAAACACTCTGCAAGAATGCTTTACGAACTTGTGGCCGTTGCTCGTATCGCTAATCCGAATGCTGTTGCGACAGAAGCAAAAGCGTAAGTGAGCCACAGCTATTGGCAGCATGGAAGTTGTTACTAACAGCTTTAATAGTGTTGCTTCAACTATTGGTAAGCTGATAATTCAAAATCGTGGCGTTGTAAGACAGATAAAATCACTAAGGGTTGGGAATTTACCGAAAATTATGACCAAAGACCAAGAACAACATTATCAGGGATGTAAGTTCTTAATGCTGTTTGATGCGAGCACAGGTGTTCAATCGGAAATACTGAGAACTCTCAAAGCTGATCCCCGCGTCATCAGGTCTATGATTACGAAAGTAAATGACAAGAGGATGGCAACAGGAAGCTCACTTGACAGATCGAACCAATAGTACAACATGGAGTGATGATTTCGCCTTCGCCTTGTAGGTAGACTTATCAATGACCATCTGCACGAGATAACCTCCCTACATTTCCGTTTTTCAAACTTGAACATCCTCTTTTAATCAATAGCAAAAAGCAAACTATTAAATACGCTTTAATTCCTGATCTTCAGTAGGGTCTATAGAGACCGTCTTGGTAACGGCGACAGACTGTACATTGCGTAGTAGAGGAACTTCATAGATAAATCTCCCCTTCACAATCAAGTCAAATGGATGCTTAATAATTTTGCGCCATTTTTCGGTATCATTTTCAGACTTGTGATTTTCTTCATCACTGCTGGAATCAGTGGCATTCTGTCCTGGATGAAGAAGTTTGATCCCACCCCTTGAAAGAGTGTAGTTCTTGTGGAAGAAGTCACCTGGAAACTGAAGTGGTGTCTCAAATTTTGAAACCGACCCCAGCAGAATTGTCTGAACGTCGCTTTGTTGACCATCAAGAATAGGAAGAAGTGCAGGGGATTTTAGATGAGCCGATTTTGCAAAAATATCAAGCTCCACATCAGATACATCAATTTTCATCAACCCATGATTAAACGCACCAACACTCAAATCAAACACTAACTCATCCAGAGAAACAATAATATCCTCAACAGATACAATTTGGACCTCTTGAAGTTCTTTAGTGTTGGCCAGAAGAAAACCACCAACAAATCCAACAGCCAGAAGAACAAATACAGTAACAGATAAACTCATGACATTCTTTACAAGCTGAATCTTGGAATTTCTCTTTTTGTTGTAGAAATTATGTGGTGAGTACTGTTGTTGTTCCAGTTGGTGTAACTGGTGATTTCGAACATATTGTTTCTTTCCTTTAAAAGACCGTGGTATTGCAAGTACCGACTCATCCTTGAGTGATCTTACGTCAGCAAGATCCCCGTTATCTGTAGCTCCAAAACTAGATATAATTCTCTTGGTTTGATAATGCTTGCTCATTTTGTGCCTGAGGTTGCTATTAGCATTGCTAACATTTAATGGGGTTAGCTCATCATCTTCATCTTCATCATCTTCATAGTGATAGGAGTCTGCATAGTCACTCCCTCCACCCTCATGATCTTCATCATACTGATCTAAGTAGTCCTCTATATTGACATCATCTGGAACACCAGAATACCTTCTTAATGTAACACCTTTGACATCAAAGAGTTTAGAAGTGGTCGTTCGAAGTTGACTCGTGTTGGCATTTTTTTGAGAACCAAAAAGGCTGTTAGAGCTGGGTTTTCTTGAGCCTCCATTATACTTCGTAAAGAAAGCAGCCCTTACAGGAGGATGTCGCGGTTCCGTGGTAGACTTTGTCAGAGTTTTCTGGTCCTGGATAGTGGCATGATCTGACTCCTCTTCAGTTTCATAGGTTTGAGGGTTGTGATCTTTAGAATCCTCGATTGTGGTAACGAGGTGTGAGGCAGTGGATGGTGAATATGGGTGTGATGAAGATGTGACCGGCATGCTTACATTCCTTTGAGATATCTTCCTTAGAGTTAAAGGGTTTGTCGACCCAAGTGCCACCGCTGCTGTTGCCTTATTTGATGGTAAAGTGCTGGTAACTAATGCATCCGGTGCACTTTCATAAACAAATGTTTCCTCGGAATCGGAGTCTGACGCATCACCGACAGCATTGGCAATTTTAGCAGCGAAAAGGTCTGCCTTTGTTGCGCCAGGCTTCGAAATATTCAAGTGACTTTCAGCAGGAATGAGACGCTTGTTGGGATTTCGTATGGAGCCTGTAATACTTGCGTTATCATTATCAAACGATGGGCCTGAAAGTGGTTGATTAACTGGTTGATTATTCTGATCAATAAAAATAGTACTCTTTTTGTTCCTCAAGTTGTTGACCAAAGTAGACGTGTTGGACATGATATCACCAGATATAACATTCGTTGCTATCGGTAGCGTAACAGAGGGGGTGTTAGAAGCGTCAACAGTTTCCGTTTCAACAATCATAGACTTAGCACCTGGTTTGGACGCAACTTTGTCTGTAGTACTTGATCTTGAAAACAGCGGTCTCATCAAATCCTTTTTCTTGATCACGCCAGAAGTCTTGCTTGAGGCAGTGTTACCAGCGCTCAAAGAGCCTGCTATCCCAGAACTCTCTGCATTGATGGAAACAGCTAGAGATACTGAAGCAGTTTGGCTCGTAGAAGGCAAAGCTGGCGCTTCTATAACAGGCTCTGTTGCCACGACAGAAACATCAGAATCCTTCTTTTGAGAACCTACAGATGGAGTTTGTTCCTTGGATGCGTCTTGTTCAGATAGCAGAGGGTGCGAGGCCACATCCTGCTCTGCAGGTGTACCTGAAGACACCGGTGGCGGCGCGTCTTTGGCTTCATCAATGGAAATGTTATCGATGTACTCCGCAGGTTGTCTCTGTGGAACCGCTGTACCACTCATAATGTTTTCCAGGACTCTGGATATTGTATAGAGAAGTGATAAACCAGAGCTGGAAGCTGGCACTGCTCACGAGAACCTCAGGTGTTGCCTCTGAAAGAAGGAAAGGATGCCAAAGAAATAGTATGTCTCGATACTCAGTGAAATGAAAGGGAACAGGTGCGAAAGTGAGCGATTGATAAACAGCTTTAAATCCAAAGAGACCGAAACAAAGCAAGGCGAGGATTCTGCGTCGCTCTGACAAGGTTTCTTGGCCTATGCTGTGATGCGTATGGTGGTGGTGTTGATAGCTTGCTGTTTTGGCGTTCCGTATAGACTTCATCTAGAAAATGTTGGTTTAGTCTCTTCCGGCAATGGTCTAGTCTATCGCCTGATAACTCGTGATCTTTTGGATAAAAACATGGTAAGAGCACATCTAGGACCAAAAAATGGGACTGGCTCTAGGACATTTTTTTACTCTCGGGTTCAAAGGAAATGAGGGATAATTCCAACATAGGAAATATGCTAGTTAAGGATGTTTTCAAGAAGACTCGTTGTGGTGTTCGGATGTGATCAAGGGAGATGGGTCACCTTGTTTACGCCTTCCAGAGAGGAAACTTTTACTTAAGATGTTACAAACACATATTTCATCCCATTTGAAGTGTCTGTTTGAATACTCCAAATATTGCCTAGGCTTGCTGGTAGTCTGGAAGGCTATCCAAGAATGTTGGCATTCCAATCTCAAGGAGGGCAGAGACCAAAGCAATCTGGAAAGGGTTCGAAGCAGAAACAGGATAGTCGATTACCTAAGAACGACAAGCATGGTAGTCAGTATCGTAAGAAATCACCAACTCCGGTTTCTCAGGGCAGTACCACTGCTAGTCTTGAATATAAGCCCGGTACTACTTGCATGATCGGCTCTAAACCCGTAATACTACCCAGGACAGATTTCTGTACGGTTTTATCAAGTATAGAACTCCAACAGGATAGGTACATAGGGGAGTTCCAAACTTGTGGTTCTTATTTTAAGAAATCGCATAGACCTCTAAGAGATCTCCCAAGGTTTTTGATGTACCAACCGCCCGCTGTCAATGCTGGACCCATCATACAAGATGAGTGGGATAGGGCTAATCAGGAGAAGATGTTAGAGCTAGAGAGCTCCACCCATGATCTCTCTTCACTTCACGACACATTTCAGAATATGAAGGAAAAAGAAAGAAAGGTTATGGAGGAGAGGGGTTTAGTGGATAAGGAAGGTACGAGGAAGACCCTTGAAGATGCCATTTCGTTTAGGGGATCTTGCTTGGATATGTGCCCAGTCTCTGAAAGAATCCGCAGATCTGTTGAATCCGATATCAGACGATTTGAGAAGGGTAAGAGTGATAAAGTCGACAGAGCCTTGGCGGTGAAGGCATTTTCTAGACCTGCTGCAGGCCAACCACCTCCTCTTCCTTCGGAGGTTAGACCTCCTCAAGTGTTGGTGAAGACTTTGGACTACCTCATTAAGAATATATTGAATGAGCTTCCCAATGCGCAGGCCCAGTCCTTTCTTTGGGATCGAACAAGATCTATAAGACAAGACTTTACGTACCAGAATTTTTTAGGCCCAGAAGCTGTTGAGTGCCACGAGAAAATTGTTCGAATTCACATTTTAACACTCCATGTAATGGCAAAATCATGCATCGAGTATTCACAACAACAGGAGCTTGAACAAATGAACAAAGCTCTCAAGACCCTATCAGAGATGTATATTGAATATCGCTCACGTGGTGTGGCATCTCCAAATGAGGCTGAATTTAGAGCATACTATCTTCTTAGTCAAATTAGAGACCAAGAGCTTGATCGAGAGATTCAGTCGCTGCCACCTCAAATTCTTCAAAACGAAAACGTTCAACTGGCTCTGAATTTAAGGAACATGGTACAAACTAATGTCATTGAGAGAGGATCCAACCCAACAGAGAATGTTGTCAATCTCTATAAGAGCTTTTTCCATATCTTTAAGTCGGGTTTGATTCCAATTCTTATGTCCTATTTAATTGAGATTCACTTGAACGAGATTCGATTCTACGCGTTAAAGGCGTTGAAGAAGGCGATTCACAACAAATCAAAGCCGTATACATCTGATTACATTCAGGATTTTTTAGCATTCGACAATACGTCTGATTTAGAGGCCTTTTGTTCTTATTATGGTATTGAAATTACTTTTGATGGTGGGTCGAAAGTTATTGATGTCATGTCTTTAGTGCATCCGTCTCATCTTCTTCCTGATAAGAAGCCTTTGAAACAACCATTTACTATAAGACATGACAGCGGATTACCGAAATTCAGAGATCTTGTCAAAACGGGGGTTTCCAATCTTAGCCCAATAACAACAATTCCTGGAGACCGAGTGAATATTCATGAAAAGGAATTTGAATATTATGGACAATCGAGTAGCAGCCCGATATTTGATGAACTAATGACTCCGCCGTCCAAATCAAATGAAAATGTACCCAATAAAGGATTTACACTTGGGTTTTCTGAACCTACGTTGGCATCTAAAGATTTGAAGTTAGGAGAGGTGAAACAGATAGAAGAAGAACAATTATTAGAGACGAAGAGACGAGATGAATACTTTCGAAAAAAGAAGCAAGAATCGGAAATGGAATTGAGAAGATTGGAGGAAGAGAAGACACAGAGAGAAAAGGAAGCAAATATTTTACAGGTGAAGCAGAAGATGATCGAGAAACAAGAGGAGAAGAAAAACAAGCGGAAAGAAGTTATTGACAAGGTAAGCGACTCCATAATGCTGACGGTGTTAAAGAACATTGTTCATGAGAGTGTTCGAAGTGTTGGAATACCCTTGGTTCAAGAGAAGTTGGCTAATGTAAGAAGAAGGCAGAATATAATAACTTCATATAGTGAAGGGCTATTCGATGCTTTTGTTAGTGAACTTGCTTATTTTGAGTCACTTAACGCTGTTGCCGCTTTATTTAGAGAAAGAAAGCTCAGAGATCTTCTGGTGATAAAAGTTTGCCGCATTGCCAATGAATCCAGGAAGAGAGTTGAACTGAAAAAGAGAAAGCGTGAAGAGCTTTTGGATGCATCAAAGAACTTCGGCATTCCCAAAATTGTAAAGAGAAAGAAATTGAAAAACAATTCTATAAATATGTCACAATCACAAGGTGAGGGTATTCAAGAGAGCAATTTGGCGAGATGCCATTCTGTTTCCAAGTTACAACCAAAGCCGATTGATCTAAGTCCATTAAGTTTCGACGACCTATTGGATAACGTTAAAGACCAACCATTTGATGAGTTTGAGATGCTGTTCTACGCAGAAGAGTTCCAATCGACAACCTCCAGGTTTTTGCAACGGAAGTTCTCCATCGCCAACGGTCTACCACTGAAGATGATTAGGAAGAACAACAAAACGCTACGTATCATTGGCACAGACAAGATTGATCCAAAGGATTTTGAAAATATCAATATATTGATATTCAACTGTGATGGTATTGAAAGAATTAAAACTCAAAGATTACTGTTGAGGGAGCTTGTCGAAGGGATTTCTTTGAATACTAACTTCAAGTTTGATATTGTTATTATCTATTGGGAATTTGAAGGTATTACTCACTTCACGACAAACGAGATTCTACGAGAATTTAAGATCCTTCAAAATCATGCCATCAGAAATTTGCAAGTAATCAAGTTAGACCCCAGCTTGAATTGCGAAAAAGTCCAAGATTGTATTGATCATATGTGCGAAGACCTTGAACTCACTGCTCGTGGGGAGTATAATCACAAGTATAAGAAGCCAACAAAGCCACAGTTGTTGTTAAGTTCCTCCAAAATCAGAAGTGCAGCAGCTGTCGATTCACCAGCTGTGACTGCTGATTCTTCTAATAGAGAAAATGATTCAAAGATTACGGTAATACCTTCCAAGAACCATAAACTCATGAAGCATTTGGACAGATACATTGAAGATTCTCCCCAAGTAAGATTTATCCCGAAACTTCTTTCCAGTGGCATTAACAGCGATATTGATGCTGCGGTTGCACCTTTGAATGAATCCTTAGAATTAAAAAAAAGACTCGAAGTCTTTCCGGGGAATTCTTTTCCATTTGATGATATTTTCAAGACGAAAAATAACAAGTTGAAGATTGATGTTTATACAACTCCAAGACCGAAATCATCAGAGTTGTTACAAACTCCATCATTTGCTGGTAATAGCTCCTCGATTTCTAATATTTCCAACATTTCCAACATTACGTTTGCCAACAATTCTATCTCTACACCAATCATCAGCAAGCCATTACCTCATTCCCAGGGTACTTCGGATGACAGATCCCGAGCTTCGCTAGATGCCGAAGATGTTCCTAAGAGTATTCTAGAGCTAAGGAAACTTGCGGCAAGTGTAAAGGAGAAACACGGTAAGAAATAAAAATAAGGGAAGTTTTTGCATTATAACTCTTGCATTTATATTGTGTTCTTGAAGTTTACAAGTGTAGGATACTATGAAAACATGGCATGAACATGGCATTCATTGCATAAGCAACAAATAGTAAATAATACACTAAAGTGCCCCCAAATAGCAGCCTAAAACCACTTTCCATGGTTTAAAAAAAGAAGTGAAATTGCTGGAGCTTAAACAAAGACCAGCTTTGAAACATGTCCCTTATGTAATGAATTCGAATGAAAGACCTGAGATGCTCATTCCGAATGAGCATGTGATGACAAACATTGTAGATCCAGACTATATAGTTTTCACAACGCTATCTCCAAGCTTCATCGGCAAAGCTGTGAAGATATTCAAAAAAAACTCGAGGAAGCGAAGTACGACCAGCACTGCGAATGATGACCAACAATGTTAAGCAACACTAAAATCCGGCCCAGTAGAGGCCATCTCTGTAGGTGTCATGATCGATAACCATTTTTCCAGACCGCTTCGATTCAAGGTTAGACACTTGCCAATTCATGAGACCAATTGATCGCTTGAGCATGTTAATCTCCCGTTGTTTCTCATACGTTTGGTGTGGGATTACATAGAGATTGGTGAAGACAACAGGAATTAGAACACCTGCGAGAAACCCAAAGGTACCACTTTTAACTGTTGGTGTGTAGTAATTGACCATCATTTTTTTTACCTTGTCTACGCCTTTTTCACACGACACTATTATATGTACTATTCGCTGGTGAATTGGTATTTGCTACATACTCTTTATATGCATCGAAAAGAGAGCATGGATCCATTACATTGATCACATTTTCATGAACCCCGCACACTTATTTTCTCTTTGGTATGTGGCACAAATGTCGGGGTGCTCTTTCTTATCAGGAGGGAATTGTGCGTTGACGTAATGAAAGACTAACACCGATTTACAGAGAATGAATCTTATCTTAAAAAGAGGAGAACGGAAAAAATAACAAACTGCAACATGTCGAGCATTCAGCATCATATGATCTATAAGGCCTAAACTGAGGAGGTTTTTTCTACGTGTTCTCCCTTCCTCATTGCTCTTTCACTGTTTTCTCTTTCTTATCGCTCACCCACCTTAGCTTTTCATTGGCCGCTGGCCTAAAAAAAAAATACCTCCTCAAGCCCGAAAGCAATCGAAATTTCGAAGGCGGAGACCCCGCATTTTGGCCATGGGGCAACATACAGGAAGCAGACCCCTGTCACGCCTTTTCTGTTCCGGTTTACGTCGCATTGATGACATTGAATTTATTGAGGTGGGAAGGTTGTTGAGAAGTCGAAAACACAAAGTTCAGCGTCCAGCGAAAAGAAGTTATCCTGCCATAGAAACAGCGAGCGCTACAGTAATGTGATATAAGAGGGGGACATGGTCAAAACATTATTTCTAAAAAAAGGATCTTCATAGCGTTATATCATGAGAATTTAAAAAGAGTGTTGAGATGAGTACGAGAAAGTATGATACAGTGATCTGGATCACTTTTTCTTGCGGAAGAAGAAACCGCCAAAGGAAGACTTTTTCTTGTTCTTTTTGTCCTCCTGAGGTGGCTCAGACTTTACCTTTTGAATTGTGTTCCTTGTGTTAGTCTTTTCCAAGCCTTGACCGTAACTGACTGACGTTTTTAATGGGACACCCAATCCACCTTTAGGAGTAGAGGGTATAAATGGCTCTCCGTCTAGAAGCGATTTCACTTTGTAAATTCCCGTGGAGTTATTCGAATTTCTTCTGGAAGAGATAGAGGCGCCTCCAGAAGGCACTGTAGGAATTGGTAGGTCTGTGAACTTGATTCTTGGGCCACCAAAGTAGTCTGTTGGAACATCTGCTGAAGCCTCGCTAGAACGTGATTCTGATCTAGACGTTGGGAACGAGTTCTCCCCGGTAGAGGGTGTCGGCTCTTCTTCAGGGTCTAAACAGTCAAGCATCTTATTGGAATTATTGGCAAAATAGTTAGGATCCATAGAAATATCCTCATTTTCAGTCTTAGATCCATGTTTTCCATTCAAAATCAATTCAACCTTGCGATGGGGAACAACAATGACAGGAATATTCAGCTTGTTAGAGACATAGTAGGGTAGTTTCATTGGGTTGCGATTTGTCACAAGGAACTTCGAGATCAAACTCGATACAATAAAAACCTGTGGATTGTGCAAAGCAATTGCCTTCGAAAGGAGCTGACTCACTTTTTTCTCCTTAATGAGCTCTACTGTGAACGACACCCGTAAGTCCTGCTTTCCAAAGTAGGTCAGCTTTGTGAAGATATAGCGTAGTAGCCGTTGGGCCTCGAGCTTGATCCCGGCATGACCATAATGCTCATCAACGTTAACATACTCAAATGGCGGTAACTCAACATCGTGAGCCTCATCCTCATCATCTTCGTCTTCGTCTTGTTCATCATTCTTGTTCAGAGGATCAACGGCAACGTACTCTGGGATCTGACAAACAACAACCAAGTTATCGCCATCTTGCAAATAATTCTTTAGAGTCCAGTCAAGCGCAGTCCACGTGTGGTGACGACCTGAAAGATACAGAACCATATCTCTCAAGCTTGAAGGAATAGTGCCTGACATCTTCGTGGTGACGTTCTCTTGGCCCATTGTCTCGACAAAATGCCGCATCATATATGCAAGCATGTCATCGTGCTTGTAGCTCATGGCATATGAGTTGTAGTTCATGATCGAAGGCTGGAGAACCTTTCTGTTGTTTGCAACGACACCTTTAAACTTGTCAATCTCTTTTACCTGCTTAGCGGTTTTGCTTTCAAGAAGAGTGAAATCGGCTCTTGCACCAGGTATAGGTATATATTCCTCCACGTCAAACTTGAGAGTTTCCGGGTCAACTCCTTTACGGTATTGTTGATCCATTGCGAGAATTTCTTCGTCGGTCATCTCTACTAGCGACTTCTTCTTCTTCTTTACAGCCAGCGACGTTGCAGGGACAAGAACAGTCCGGGGAACAAGGTCTCGATCGTCTGCATCTGACGGGATGTCATAGAAGTATAGGTCGCCGTCATGCTTATGTTTGAGGATCGATTTCTGTGGTGGAGGTGGCAGCTTTGGAGCTTTGCGATGGCGATACTTATGGCCAGGGTGCAGGTTCGTGCTTGTACCCAGCTGGTTAAAGCCCTGGAAAACCTTTGCCACATCTGAGCGATGGTAGGATGGCTCGAACCCGTAGTTGAGATCAAGGCCGTGTTTGTTCCTCAATGGAGCTCTCTGGTCCGTGAAGGAGTCCGTAGTTGAAGTGTGGACTTCATATTGTGGAGGGATGTATAACGGCTCGTCCGGGTCGGTATCAATGGCAGGCGTCAGGGAATCGAAAGCCACTCTGCGAGAGTACGACTCGATCATAGGGCTTGCAACAGCGACTTAGTGGCCAGGAAATACAAGTGATAGTGTTAATTGGGGCTAATTGGGACAACAAGATCTTTTTTAGCCGTGGCTCGGGCCCGCCAAAAACCTAGTGCTCTGATTTGTGCGAGTGTTGGTGTGTGGTGCGGTGATCTGGAAGGTCGTGCAGACTGTCAAAAAAAAGCGGGACTGCGCAAGATGGTGATCTGGTGGAGTATGGAGTATATGTATAGGCTCCAGTGAGGGGTGAAATCTCTATGCTACTAATGGCCTTTCGTGTAAAACCTCCCAAGAGTTTGTATAATCTGGTGTGGTGTGGTGTCTTGTAGTGGGTTCCTGTGGAGT
This sequence comes from Petasospora xishuangbannaensis, assembly GCA_030585085.1. NCBI lineage: Eukaryota > Fungi > Ascomycota > Saccharomycetes > Phaffomycetales > Wickerhamomycetaceae > Petasospora > Petasospora xishuangbannaensis. Next base: position 25,207 of record JAJMBV010000066.1, read on the forward strand.
GGTGTGTGTGCGTGTGGGCCGGTGTATGGGTGTATGCCCGTGGGGTGTGTGGGTGTGGGCGTCTGTGGGCGTACGTGTGGTTGGGCGGAGAGGGAAAGGCCAAGCTTTATAAACGTGTGGTGAGAGGCTCCCAAAATCAGGGATTTCTAATTTGCGTGACTGCCGGAGTAATGCACAGAGAAGTAAAAAAAAAAGAAGATATTCACCAACGTGTACAGATTGTGGGTACTCTACTCTCTTTCTGTTTTTTTTATAGCCTATGGCACCTTTTTTTTATGTGTGCTGCCAGTCAGGGTCCAGCAGCTCCAGGAGGCTTCTATTAGGGGCAAAGGGATGCGATCGCAAGGCACCGGAGAAAAAAAATATTTTAAGGGCAGCACAAATACCTATCGGAGATTGTTTAACGATAGCGTGATGAGTGGAGGAGTGCCACATACGGTGTTGTCTATGGGGTATAAATAAGCATGCGTTTGTATTTATACGTGTGTATATATATATATATATATATATATATGTGTATTTATAACTGTATCTGCACCTGCATATATATATCTGTATCCATATATTTATCTATATCTTTATCTATCTATCTATATATATATATGCCATATATATCGCATTCCTAATCGCATTTCGGTATATAGAGAACTTCGAGGCTGTGGAGGGGCGTTCGTTGCAAAGCATGTGAAATACACAAAAACAGGTGCGGCGGATTGGAGACCACACTGAATTACTCCAACAGGACATTGGCAAACAGCATGCGATAAAGGAAGCGAAAAGGAGTACGGAAAAGGAGTGCCACAGGTTTGGCATAAGCGGCGAGATCCGTAGCTCCGTGGTAGTATTGCCAAGTCTTCGTCACTGCCCCCAACTGGTTCTGGGCTGGAGGCTGTGTTTTCTCTGGGCGCATACCTCACCGTTTCAGACCTCAACAGCCGAGGGGGTTATCCGACCTTCCCAGTGATGGCCATCGGTTACGGTTTCTACTCCCACAAAGCATTACTAGGGGATATGAGCTCGTGGCACCACAGCATAGCACATATATCTATTGTCTAATCAGTCTGTTGATTTATAGTTTATGTTGCGTAAGCTTTTTCTTCATGTACACCTATAAACACTTAAAAAACAATACAACCACTAGGTAATGTGTGATGTGAGAGTCATAGGTATATGCGAACGAATACAAAAGGCCGACGTTAGAAGGAAGACCGAGGCTGTCAATGACAAAAGAAATAAAGTGTGCAGAATATCCAACCAAAAACGCCCATCTCCTATTATGTGCGAGGGGGTTCTTGGGCAATGTGAGAGAACACCTCGTAAAAAAAAAAGTTAACCCAACAGAAACATCCTTTCACTCCGTGTTGGTGAAAGGGTTTAATGCATGTACAGTCAAACAAGGAAGAGCCATACCAATCTCTGCTCTTAGCAGAATAGGAACCCTCTCCAATTCACGAACCTCTTGGATATAGTCATCATTCTCCACTCTCAACGTAAGGCCCTTCAAGTACTCCCCCAATGGGGATCCCGTATTAGAAGTCACCTGTGGTAATAAAGCGCTCGGTGCCGCAAGTTTCAATGAGGCAAATTCATCCGCAAGTTTTGTTGTGATCACCTCACTAGATCCTTTCTGAAGCACCTGTGCAATATCGTTCGAGGAGGTTTTGAATTTGTTCTTGATTGAGTTTCTGTAACTCAACGGCTCACGCTCATCCTCAGGGATGAAGGTCGCAGTGTCAATACCCTTCTCCCAGTACAACTCCAGGACACTCTTCTTCTTATCAAATTCGGCCTTTTTCAATGGCAACTGGTCACCATGAACTCTCTTCTCAATACCAAATTCTGGTATATACACGTCGAATGCACTCTCATAAACTTGAAGAACAGTGCCCATGACAATCAACTGTCCAGTCTTACGACTCATCTCATTGATAGTCTGAGAAAGAAGAAGATGAACAGACTGATCTTGCGCTGATTTAGCACAATCTTTCTTAAAGTTGCAGTACTCAGCTGTCATCTTCAACGATTCGAGATCATCAACAGTAGGAGAAACAGAGGAAACAGCATCCTCACTTTCAGATGATTCCGTAGAAGTCGATGTGGATGCACCATCAAAGTCGACATTGCTGTTGCCACTCTTCAATAAGGTGGTCTTTAATTGTCTGTGAGCGATAGAATCAGCATATCTTCTCAATGGTGCCGTAAAATGCGTATACAATGGCAAGTTGAAGTAAAATGCACCATAGCTCTCTGGATCTACCTTTCCAGCAACAAAGTACTTAGGTCTTGTCAATGCCTTGAAGAACAAAATTTCAACACACTGTCTCTTTGTCACATCTTCAATATTCATGATCGAATTAATCAAAGAAGCGGATGAACTGGTGTCAATATCAACACCAAGACCGATTGCCTTTCTCTTGAAAGTTTCCAATTTCTGCAGGGTGGGCATAGTGTGCCTTCTCAAGAAGGCAGAGTCACCAAGAATTGCATAGATTCTCTGAGCGACAGTCCCATTAACCTTAAGGAACAGCTCGTTAAATATAGAGGAGGACAAACTCGACTTGAGAAGATTCAAATCCAAACGGACTTTTTCATCATCGATTTGATCAAGTAGCGTCAAGTTAACATCATTACCAAGCTTATGGTTCTCTAATCTCTGACGACGGAATTCTCTAGAAATAAGAGAAATAGTCTTTACATAATCCTTGGATGCAGATGAGGTATCAGTTACGGTATCAGTAATTATGACAGTGGAATTAGGAGAGGAGCCTTCGGTCAAAATGGCGTCAATCTGGTCGTGAGTCAACAGATTCTTTGGTTGGACAAAACTCTCACCGATCCAGACATTGTCAACTTCAAATTTGGTGGTATCAATCTCAAAGACAACTGAGACACTCAGTTTCTTTTCATTCTTGATGAAGCTCAGCAACTCGTTAATGACTCTTGGGAAAAGATGAACCGTCTTCTGCGCCAAAAACACCGAGCTAGATCTCTTTCTTGCGTTCTTATCCAACATAGACCCCTCTTTAATAAATGCGGCAATATCGGAAATGTGAATACCAAGTTCGATCTTGTCATCAGAGAGTCTCTTGACATGAACCGCATGGTCACTAGTGGCACCTGTCTCGCTAACAGCAAGGACATATTCACTACTAAAGTCCCTTCTCTTGGCAAACTCACTGTCCAAATCAACAGTGTTCAAATCAAACTTATCCTTTTCAGAACCGTGATCATCCAGATATTCCTCGCACAAAAAGTTGTTGTCTCTCAAGATGGCGTCAACCTCGATTCCAGGGTCGTTGATAGGTCCTAAGACAGAAATCAAAGTACCAAATGGATGCAAGGATGTGATTGGCCAACGTTTAATGGACGCAACAAAGAGTTTGTCGTTGTATCTGTCAACATTCTCAACAAAGTCCTTTGGTGCCTGTTCAGTTGGAATCGCAATAAGCGGGACTTTCTTATCAGTAGGTTTAAACCACACAATCTTTGGTCTCTGAGCAGGTTGCTGTTGTTCCTTGGAATGTTGAGATGGTCTGAGCAATCCAAGAGTACCGGCAAACATTTGCCCAGGAATACGGTCAATAACTGCAACAACGTGTCCAGCATACAGAGGCTTATACTCGTCTGAAATCTCCTCTTCTTCTACAAGCAAGAGTGACTGGCCCTCTACTTCAACGTCATCATTCTTTTTCAGAGTTGGACGCTGTTTCAAGGAGCCTCTTCTTTGCAGAGACCCAGACGACTTAACATCGTCATTGCCAGGTGAATTATTATTATCAGCGGCAGAGCCAGAAGAGGAGTGAGTAGAAGCGTCATTGTGGATATCATCGACAATATCAGCACTTGCTAAGTTCGACGAAACATTGCTGTTGTTATTGTTGTTATTATTATTATCTTTTCTTCTCTTTTTTTCTTCTTTCTCTCTTTTGCTGGACCAAACTTCATCAACCGAGAGCAACTCAACAGCTACTAGATCACCTTCCAAAGCTCTATTACGGTCCTTTGAACCACAGATAAATATATCGGCATCAAGTAAGCCATCAGTAGAAACATAGGCATCGGATCTATTCTTTTTGTTGACTCTTAGAGTGCCGACAACCAAGCGTCCATCAGCAACAAGTTCTGGAATGGAAGATTGTGGCAAGTAAGGAGCAAAGAGGGATTTTCTTCCACTAGCATTCTGTCCCTGCATTTGGAACCCGCTAATGGAAGAAACGGAATTACCACCACCGTAAGACCCTCTTGATCTATGGCCCGGGGTGAATTGTGGAGGTGCTAAAAGTTCGTTTTCAGCGTGGGAGCTCCGTTGAGGTGAGCGTTGACGCCAGTTCTGATTCATATCAAAGTTACGTGAGTTGGTTCTGTAATGGCCCGACTGGCGACGGTCATGATTATGAAAGTGTGGTTGTGGTGGGGGAGCAAGAGAGTCATACTGTTGCGTAGACGAGGGCGACTTTGGTGGAAACTGGTAGCTTCTCTGTGGGGATTGAGCCATCGATCTTGAACGGCCGTGGCCTCTAGGGGTAGAATTCTGTGCAGAAGAAGAAGAGGTCCTTGGTGGCTCAACAACAGTGGATGGGAACTTAAACTCTGAAGGTGGTGGCATCGAGCTGCTTGGTTCATCATCTCGGTGGGGGAGCTCGCGACCGGCTCTCTGGGCTTGGACTTGTGCCGCCGCCCTCTTGGCCTCATTGAGTCCCAAAGAATGTCTTCTAATATGGCCCACTGACTGTGGAGAAGATCCTCCGACATTGTTGTTACTGGTGTTGATAATATTGTTGTTGTTTCCGCCAATCTTTGGTGGTGGTGCCAAGTTGTTCTGCACAGAGAACGAACCCATGGCGCCCGTCACAGACGACTGGCTTCTCTTGTGGGTATTTGAACCGGTCCTTTTATGGAACATTGCAGCTGGTGGTTGGAGATTGTTCATGGAACCTGCTGCTGCTGCTGCTGCTGCACTGTAACTGGCCGATATTTGGCTTGCATTGTGGCCTTGCTGTGACAGAATCTGCTGCTGTTGAGCCTGTACAAAGTCCAGCTGACGCTGCAACGCAATTTGTTCCATCATCAGGTTCGTCAGTTCACTTGGCGATCTTCTGTGGGCAATATGGATCTGTTTGGGGTTCTTGCCACCCGTTGTGGTGGTAAACGAAGGTTGCTGCGGGTTATACCCTCTGTTCGGGTGCGACATAGTGCTTCTTCTCTAGGTAATGCAATATTATATAAGTCTCAAGCAAGGGCAATGAGTGGTGTATGCGTTTCAGGCGAAAGGAGAGGAGCGATAAGGATGGAGCAATAGGGTATAATACCACCAATTCGATAAAAGCGGTATCTCTCTTGTTTGTTTCGGAAAGGAGAGAAGTCTCGTGGTGCTGAAGGGCTGGTTGGGTTGTGTTGCCGTCTTTTTTTTCTTTTTTCCGCTTTTCGACTCTTTTTTTCTTTTACGTTTTGCTTGTTAATCAAACGGGGTGGGACTTGGTGAAGGTGAACAGGAATGGATGCAATGGATGGAGAATGGTAACCGAAAGAGTCCTAATCCCCCTGTTGAGTGTGGTTGTTTGCCGATTATTTTTTTTATTGTGGTGGCGGGGGGAAAAAGAGGGAACGAGATTTGCTATCTTTTTATAGTAATTTTTTTCCCTGTATTCGCGACTCCTACAATACAGCGTATATTCGCTATCTCTACTTTGAATAGACCATCTTAATCATGGGTATTATCCGTGCGAAGCGAGTATGTTCAATCCAATTATATTCTCTTTTACAGATGCTTGCCTGTTGTTAGTGGGGGTACTCCCGGATCTGGCACTGGGGCGTATCCGAAGTCCAATTGGGCGAATGTGGTATACTATCCACATGTCTATATATATCTATATCTATATATATATATATATATATATATATCTTTTTGAGTATCTACAAAAGCGCTCAGGAATCTTCTGGGCTGTTATGGAAAAACTATTCAAAATGGGGAAACAGACTCTGTTGACCCGGTGATGTTTATGTGACGAGAAAACTCCCTTCGTACTCTGGACTACTCAATACGAAGTACCCTGTGTACCCTGTGGCATGTACATTGCATGTATGTATATATATTTATATATCTACAAGGATACACCGAAAAGTGAGACACTTTTTGCCCAACATGCATCTGTATTAAGAACTGTGCAATATCTATGTCATGGGTCCTTTATATAATGCAATTCTTTGTATACCCACTACTAACTTTAATATGTCAGTTAAGGACACTACACTGATCTGTATATCCATTACGATCCACCGATATGTGAGAGGTTTTTTAGCCGACGTACATATTTACCCGTCTGAAATGGATGGAATGTACAGGTATGTCTAAGTATACTGAGTAACTTGTGGATGTATTGTCCTCTTCCATTTCATATTTTCTATTGTGATATAATCGGTATATTGTCTACAAATCTAAAACAGCTCTAAGACCCTGGATATGCATTTTTATAGTCTCTCTCGTATTAGGGAATTCACGTATATGCACCTCGGTGCTGTAGGTGTATATGTGTTTATTATATAAACATGTATTATATATTTATGTATGTTGTGCTTGTCTATTATATTATATTCATATATATATATATAAATACATATATATCAACAATGCATACTTCTAGCATGCTTATCTATACATGATTTGTCAGACTGCGTTTTTGCTGATGTTCTATTATATATAAGTATACTCCACCGTACCACAATGCATACATACGTGCTGTTAGGTATACTATTATGTTTACCTGAGCAGGTATAAAGAAAGTGTAGAACTGTGGAATGGTCTGTTACATGTGTATATACCTTTTTATTGTACGCTTTATGTATCAAAAAAAGAACGAATTGCATTAGCGACTAGAATTTACACAATAAAAATCTACTTGAAAAGATCCGTAGTAGTGAATGCTTTCTTTTGTTTTTAATGAGTTCAAGTTTCTATGACAAGGATTCAAGATTGATTTTCTAAGTAATACGAATTGATTTTATTGTTAAGCTAGATTTTACGCAGTACTTGGGTAATCACTGATACGTTCTACAATATCCACTATTATTAATCCATCGTTTTACCAAGATACTAAAATACTAGTGTTCCATCATGCCACTACAGCAATGCACCACGGGATGATCATACGAAGTAACTCTTAAACAAAGGCACCATTAGGCCAGAGCAAAAATTCAAACTCCCACAAGAGATTCCAGGTGTTCGCATTTGAGGCTCATTTTGAGATCAACTACAACACCACCCTCCAATCCATTCCCAGTTCAGCCTTGGAGAGCTAACCTCTCCTTATAAGCCTCATTTTCAAGTGCAATATATAGAGATATATTTATATATATATGCTGAGATATATTAAATATACCATGATATCAATATCACATACACTTGATCTGATGCATGTATATAGTATCATCGTATATATGTATCTCTATATATTTTCTTATTACTCCGTGCCATATCTACTTATACTTGAGAATACAGCGATAGCGTAGCGTAGGGGTAATCATGTTTTTTTTTGCGACACCGATAAAAAAAATGGAGCCAACTTCTGAGACGAGCGAAATGAGATAAACAACACACGACTAACTAGAAATCATCAATCTGGAAGAAACTATAGCAGACAAGACTCATAGCTGTTATGGGACAGCTATTATCACAACCTCTCACCGATAAGGTGATTGAATACAAACAGCAGACGAGTTTTTCGTACTGTCTTGGATCGATGCAAGGATATCGTCTTACGCAGGAAGATGCACATTCAGTAGATATTGATTCAGAGGTAAGCTTTGAGGATATAGACGGAACAGATCGGAGGATTGATGTGAAGATCTTTGGGATATATGACGGGCATGGGGGTTCGCAAACTTCGGAATATATTAGCAAGAAACTTGGCCATGCGATCTTGGAAGAGATATCGCAGAAAGGAAACCCGCTGAAGAAGAGAACTACACAGGGACTGGTGATACAGAGAATAAAAGATGCATTTTTCAAGCTGGACCGTGAACTTTATGAAGAGATGAATAAGGTACCGTCAGAGCTGTCACAAAGCGGATCGACGGCAATTCTTGCTGTGATTATCAATGACAAAGAGTTGTACACAGTGAATACAGGGGATTCCAGACTCATAGTATCTATGGAAGGCTATGCTAAGAACCTATCATTTGACCACAAGCCGAACCATATTGGAGAGCTCATCCGCATCAATGATGCCGGTGGGATGGTCACTTACAACAGAGTAGGTGGTGTGCTGGCACTTTCAAGGGCGTTTGGAGACTTTGCGTTCAAGATGAGACCATTCCATCGAGAAGAGATCAAGAGTATTCCCTTGGACGATAAGAAAGACACGATGACTTCATCTTCTTCTGATAGCGGGCTGTTGGAAGACGCAATATTCATCAACAGACTTGTCAGCGAAGAGACTCAGGTTACAGTGGAGCCAGAGATTATCCACCACGAAATTACAAACGATGACGAGTTTATCGTCCTGGCTTGCGACGGCATATGGGACGTCCTTAGAAACCAAGAGGTAGTACGGTTTATTCGACACAACCTAGCGTTGGGGTTGACCCTCGATGAAATCGCCTCGAAGCTGCTCAAGCACTCACTATCGATGGCTAATCAGGTGACTGGTGTTGGCTTCGATAACATGAGTATCTTCATCATCACCTGCCAGCAAAGCGGCGAGACCCTGGACGAATGGTACCTACGAATGAAAATGAAATCCGAGAAGGATCTTGTCTGATCTTTCGTATATTAGCCGCATTAACTATATCTAAACGTATATATATGTGCAAACTACTAGAGATAGAGGGAAACCCCGTAGTTGTGGCTCATACCGATTATAGCTCCTTCCCCCGAGACACTCCTACTTGATCCGAAAAAACATGCCATTTCTTGTTGGAAGGAATCTAAAAAGGCAGCGCAACAAGTGTCCTCTGCTACTTTCCTAACTCCTTGGTACTTCTTCTCCAGAATATACTTCCAGGATATTCGTTCTTTATTACGGGTTCCTCCATCCATCCTCCACGACTCTCTCTCTTGGCAGGTCTTCTTCCATTTCAGTCTTATTGTGTCATCTCGGCCCTCGCGCATAGTTTACCAAAACAGTGCCCTTCAACGCCGAGAGACAAAGCCGACCACTCCGAACACCTTTAGGCTAGCAGTACCCCAACAAGAATATATACGGACTTCTTACGGCTCAAGAATGGGCTCTGTTATCACCCAATACGTTGATCCAGTGTTTTCCAGTGAGTTTGATCCGCAGTCGCTGACGGAGCTAACTCAGAGTTTTCCTCCATACTACCAGAGGATCACTACTCAATGCTCTGCGGCGCTCAAGACTTATAAACAGTTGCTGTCGCTACAGTACCAGACTAATGCGTGGGAGTTCGCAACTCTCAAGGCTTCGTTGAACCTCAACTTTAACCAGATTGCGCCGGGAACCCAAACTGGAGCCCGGACTTTCGACATCAAGCTCGCAAAGAAAGTGTTGAACAAGTGCGATGCGATCGACGAAGAGCTCACGACGAAGCTCGACTTAAAGATCAGACAGCTTCTCAACTTTACAAAAAAGCTTTCTGTAGAGGAGTACCTGTCTGACCCGGGGACTTTGCTTCTCAAGGTTTACTTCAAAGTTATCAACCTGAAACATTCGCTGTCGGAACAGCTAAGTGTCGCGTACACAAAGGCCAAGCTCTTGATAATTGCCTATGAGTTGGGCCAGATAATGGAGATGATCGACCAGGAAGAAAATCCCTTGGTATTAGATAATACAGACTTTCAATCCACTTTGAACTCATACAAGGATTTTGTGTCTGTGTTGATTGACCAGCTTGACCGCGCTGTTGCCAACAAGGATTCTGATGAAATTGAAGAATGTTTGGGAATTCTCAATGACGTTGAAAAAATGTACGAATCAGTGAGAATGAACTTCTTCTTTACTGAAGAACTCAACGAGTTAGAACAAGAGCAGTTGCTTCTTCAGAGTTCATCTGTGCTTACCGAATCTACAGCTTCGTCCCCAAGCACTGAGAATGAAGCTACACAGTCTTACCAAATGTCCAGATTCCTCAATGAGAAGAGTACTGCTACTCCTCAACAAACGAAATTGTCTCGCAGACTTTCTTCTAGTTCTATGGCATCATCTACAATTTTCAGCCGTACTGGTCCTTCAAGTATCTCTGAAGAGCTCCCATATCTTATGCAGGCCTTCGATGAAGCTCGCGTACTTGAACAGGAACTTCACTCCTACCAACAGCAGGCGTCTGAACCGAAATTCAAGCATTCACGCACACGCAGCACGACCCCATCTCTTTCTAAGTCTCCAAGCCTTCAGTCTTTATCTGTATCTGCTACCCCTCGTACTCCTCTACCATCTATAGGTGCTCAGGATAAGACAAAGACACATTTGCAAGCTGGTATTAGTACCACGAGCATGGGATTCAGCAGTAACTTGTTAAATAACCTCTATGGCTTACGTCCATCTTCCAGTCCATTTGCTCCTTCAAACCTCCACAATGAAGTTGACTAATCTACATTCACATCTCCTCTATTATTCAGAATATTCTTTTCAACATTCATACCTCCCCTATTATTATTCAGACTGTTCTTTTCAACTTTCACTCTTGTTTTTTTCTCTATGACTACGCCTTTATGACTATTTATGACATTCATTTACTTCGCATATAACATTTTTTTAGAAACAACACAAACATGTTGATCATTTGGCATGCAATTGTAATGTTTACTGCAGTTCCAGCCCTTTCCATGGTTCTTCTTATTCTTCATCTAAGGCGAAGGAATACACCTCCATAGAATGAATTTAAGGGAAATTTTTCGATTACAGATAACCCAAATTCTGGAAGAGTCCAGGTCTTTTGGAACTAAATGGCCACCTCAAAGTATGGTCATCTTACATTTTTACGTACATTCTTCTCCTTTACATAACGAGTCTCTCTCTCTTTACCTGTGATGCCTCGATGTGTATGATGAGACACCCCTAGGGTTGGGTCTATAAGCCATCAAAAAAGCTTTCGATCATAATTCTATACTCGTAATTTAGGATATTCTGGTCCTATAATCTCTTTTTATTCCTTAACATAGTTTGTCTTTTAACTTTACTGTATGGTTATCTACATTATGTAAGCATATGGCAACATTACTTTTCGCGTTGCCTTCTTGATAAACTACTGATGGCGTAGATGACGTTATCACAATAATAAGTCAATAATCTATCCTCCTTCAGATACTTCTTTTGGCGTTACTTTTCTTTTGGTGCTTGGCTCCATCTTCACCATTTTAATAAAAATGCGACCGCACTGTGGAATCTGTAATTGCCGCACCAATGGATCGCCACTTATGTGCTCATCGTGTGCTAACTTCATGCTTCTTCGGCCACGTCTGGAGTACATCGAGATGCTGCGAAACAGTTCCCAGGCAAAACAAGGTGTTAATTCAGTGCTAGCCAAATGTATTAAAGGACAGAACTTTGAGTTTGTGAAGGAATACATTGGCCTTTTGAAGAGTGGCAGGAAAGAGAGCACGGAGACAACGGTGGGCGAGAAGGGTGCTCTATCACAGGATTCTATTGCTGCATTATCATCGCAACTCCTGACTATCGATGCCATTATTATAAAGAGACGTAATGGAAAGATTCAACGAGAGATTAGGGTACTGAAAGCACGTAATGCAGAAGCTCGACAAAGATTGGAAGAATTGAAACACCAAGTACAGGAGCGCAGATTACGACTGGTATCTAAACGGTCAACCCAAGGAATTCAGGCTCTACTAAATGAAATAAAGAAGGATACCTTGTACAAAGAACAGGATAAAAAGCAGCTAGTAAAACAGATCAACAATTCTCGCTCATTGCTCTTCCAGGAACTAATTAACATCTATGTGGTTAAGAAGCGGAAGATCAGTGGTACTTCGAAAACAATATTCATGCTCTCTTTCACACCAATTTTGTCTACGTTCAATATTGTTGATTTTAATCAAGAAACAATCAACGCGTGCCTTGAGAGTATGTGTAAGTTTATCCATCAGATTTCTAAGGTTCTTCTCGTGACTCTTCCGTACACTATCACTTTCTCGAAGGAGTCCCATTACAAACCATCGATCCTGAAGTTCGAACTCTTCCTAAAGCCAGCGCAACAAATATGGTCTCTATCAAGTTTTGAGCTTCGTCTCTTCGTCAATGGAATCGCTCGCCTTATAGCTAATGTTCACTTCATTCTCAAACACCTCGAGTTGGATGAAGATATCATCAAGTACTCTGACCTTCTACCTTTTGATGCAATGATCTACAAACTTGCAAATAACGACTATACAATACAAAAATATACACAGCGAGTGTCAGAAGGATCAAAAAGTGTTTCTCCCGTCCCTGAAGAAGATGTTGTCTTTGGAACTGTATTTGACGTGGAGAAGTTGGTAGAAATGATTTATAGTGCTGTTAATAAGAGAATCAGCTCTAAGAACAACGAGTGGCATCTAGTAAAAAAGGAGTACCTTGTTGATGACGAGTAAAAAGAATTTATGGCTTTCCTTTAGTGTTTAACGAATTTAAGACTTTGTCTTTCTGATCTTCAACTAGAACTGACCCACATTCTGTCAACTCCGGAATTGCAAAGTAAAATTATATCCTCCCAGTGAACTTAAATATCTTCAGCTTCTAAACCAACCATTATAAATCTGTATAACTATCACCTGTTTTCATGTTATGTTTAACTTACCTGTTCGTGGTCCACTTCCCTATAGCACTAATAAAATTCGTTGTAGATAAGGCGCTCTAAATACAAGGAGGTTTTTCTTCAAGACTTAGCGCAAAGCTTGAAGTAGGCAAGGAGGTGATTCTCAACTGCTCATCATCCACTACTACACTAATGTCCTGTCTCGTTTTAGGAGCAACTGGCTTGTGTGGCAATTTCATTGTCAAGAATGCCCCAGAATACTTCTCTAAAACTTACACCATCTCCAGAAGTAAGCCCGAGTTTGTGGAAGGTAACGACAAGATAATAGCAACCTTGGAAACGGATACTAGTATCTGGACTTCCAAGGTGAGGGAGATTAAAGAATCGGATCCTGACTGTGATACTTTCTTTTCTGGTCTTGGTACTACCCGTGGCAAGGCTGGTGGAATTGAGAATCAGAGAAAGATCGACCTTGACCTTAACTACGACCTTGCCAAGGCGGCAAAGGATGCTGGCTTCAAGAAATATGTCCTCATTTCTTCCATAGGCGCCAAATCGTCTTCTTTTTTTCCCTACATGAAGATGAAAGGTGAACTCGAGGACAAGGTGATTGCTCTTGGCTTCGATCAAACTATTATTATCAGACCTGGTGCACTTCTAGGTGAAAGAAAAGAAGATAAGGGATTCTTAAACGGCTTGGCTATGAAAGCTGGTAACTTGGCATATGGCACTAGATTTGCTGGATTGTTTATGTCCCCAATTTATGGAGAAGAAGTGGCTTTGGCTTGTTTAAAGGAGTCTCAAAAGCAAAGTGACAAGAAGGTTATTATCGTCGAGGGTTCTGATGTTAATGCTGCAGCTGCGGAATGATCAGTATTGATTTCTCGATTATTAGGTAATACAGTTAATTGTTTGCTATTTTATTAAATATTGTAGGTTTCGGATATAGCAATTTTAATTTGTCCGTCTAACCTTGAAATCCCAGCAAAGTTTTAACTCTTATCATTATACCTTGGTAATATACACCACGCGATGAGAGTAGTGAGTGCCTTTGTAACATAAAAACAAATATCTGATGTGATAGGTACCAAACAAAAAAGGGGAAACGCGAGTTTTCTAAATTCCAGAACGTTGGAATGATAGAACCAAAGAACGCACTTTGAGAAGATTGTTTGAAAGTCTATCTGAACCTTGAAAAGGTTACAATCACCATACTATAGAATTATTACGGATAAGGACGCATCTCCATATTCAAATATTCTTTAGACTATAATTTTCTCACAGAAATGAGTCTGGAGAATCATTTGCAAACTTTTTGAAGAGAACAAAAGAGATAAGAACTTCGGTGCCAAACTTAGCCTAGTTAATAAACCTTTATGGTTTTTCTGCGCTTTTATATTGTACACGTATCTTGTGGAGTTATAATCTTTGCCATTATTGTCCTCTAAAGACTTCAAGATTAAGTGGATTTGTGTTAGTTATTCCATCATACCTTTAGAGCGTGTTTAAACCCGCATAACCTTGAGCATATTAGTTTTTAGCTACTTGCTTGATCCAAAAAAATTTCTCTGAAGGGATGCTTTAGATATACCTAACAGGATCAGCAATGAGCCAATATTGCTAGAAATATTTCTCCTCCTTTAGCATTTCTTCTCTTTTAGAAGATTTGTTTTTGTTTGTGAAACTTATAAATTAACTATCTTCTGCCACATTGTTTTTCCTTAACTCGACTTCCTACTAGTATCAAATAACAGAATGGTCTCTATAGCACATATCTTGTTAGGAATCTTCCTACTCGTTATCGGTAAAGTGCTATCTAATGTTGTTTTTCCATTATTGAGTTTGCCAAGTAATATCCCTGCTGTACCATTCTACGTATGCTTTATGAGTACATGCACAAAAATGGACCAACGAGAAATCTATGAGAGGTACTTTCGAAAGCGCCTGGAAAAATACGGTGCGGTAAAGCTGTATTTCGCCAATCGCTGGAATATTTTGGTTGTAAAACCTGAATATCTCAACCAAGTGTTTAAAGAGGAGCATTTCTTTGCTAAGTCAGGGAATCATAAGAAGGTTCCATATTCGGTGTTTTCCATGTACGTCGGTGATAACATTATTTCTTCCCATGGAGAAACTTGGAGAAAATACAGACAAACTATTCAAAACTCTATACAATTTCCCAATAAGTCTCCTGTCTATGAGAACACTGAGAAGTTTATCAAACTGATCCAAGAAAATATCACAAAAATAGGAAAGGTTGAAGCACCCATTGAAGTTGACGACTTTTTACAAAGACTCTCACTTGCCAACATTTCGTTATCCATGTTAGATATTGACTTTGGGACGCTTGATAGCCCTCATACAGAACTGCATCAAAGGCTTAAATCAATAAAAAAGCAGATTTTCCATCCATTATATATGAACTTCCCCATATTGGATAGATTACCAATTCCACCTAGAATGAGAGCCAGGAAGGAAGTTGAAGAATTACGCAAATTCTACGGTGATTCAGTAATTGCTGCACAGATCAATAGAGAAAAGAAGGATGAGAACTCTGCTGCATATCATCTTTATAAAGCACTTCAAAGTGGCCAAATAACCGAGAAGCAGTTCCTAGACAACCTAGTGATCATTCTCATAGCTGGACACGAAAACCCTCAGTTGTTGTTCACATCTATGGTATACTTACTTGCCAAACATCCGGAAGTTCAGAGTAAACTTCGTAAGGAGTTAGTGACTACTTCCTTTGAAGAACTCGACTCTGCACCATATACTGCTTCTGTGGTGTTTGAGACACTGAGGTGCTTACCACCATTGGGCCAAATCTTCAACAGATGTACAACAAAGGATGTTATCTTGGGTGGAAATATCCGAATTCCAAAAGGAGTGTACATTGGTTATAATAACTACGCTACTACGCACTCTTCAGCTTGGATAGATGCCGACATGTTTTCACCAGAGCGTTGGGGAACAAGCTTCGAGGAGATTATGAAGACCTACAAGCATGCAAAAAGCGATGCCACTTTTCCTTCTTTCCACGGGGGTAGGAGAGCTTGTCTTGGAGAACGATTTGCGTTGTTTGAGTCCAAAGTATTTCTCAAGGAAGTGCTAACCAACTTTGAGATTAAAGTAGATCCTGCATGGAAAGACAGACTTACCTCAGGAGGCCCAGTCTCACCTGTGGATCTCAGCGTTGTCTTTAAGATGATATAGGTCAAATATCAGCCCTTGGAATAATAAAGTTACCATAATGATATGAATGGCTTGTTCTTTCCTTCCCCTTAATAAATGTTTATATATTCGTGTTTCATGTTTGTTACTTCTTCAAAGGGAGAGCACAACACTAAGTAGAGAGCAATGATTGTTAAAATAACCTCTGAAAAGATGCTTTCAAGCAAAATAAAAAGCATCAAGCAAACGTGCTTGAGCATGTCAAAGCCTTGGATGTGTCGTCCATAAGCGAAAAAGGAATATTATTTCTTGACTCCCAGCCAGCTACACTAACTGAACCAGTTTACCACGTACAATATCGTACCCAGGTTTTCGTTACGCGTTATTCCCAGGCAGGTACTTCTTTCGCACATATAGACACTTGTAATCGCAAACCCATTTGCTCATTCTCATTCTCATTCATATAACCGTAGTACCGTTAAATGTACACTGTTAATTAGGCTATGTTCAGGAACGTTTTGTGGCATGTTCACACAAAACCAGCGGGCTTGCGCGGAATCGCATCTCCGCGGGCATCTCCGACGGTCTGAATTGTTACGTTTTATAAACACTTGCGGTTAAAGGACCCTTTTGGTCACTGGACGAATCCCCGCAATAAACTGGAAAAAAAGACTGACAAAGGAGATAACAAGTAGTAGAGGAATATAAACGGCTTAAAAGGAAGGTTTTTAGCGCTGTTGATCACAGACTTTCGGGATTTAAAGTACCGACTCCACCTTTCTTTTTTTTTCCTGTTCTAAGCAGAACTCGCATCTCCGAACCAGCTTCTCAGAATGGCGCCTCCAATGGTGAACGACAGACAACCCATTAAGCTTGTACTACTCGGTGGACCAGCGGTGGGAAAGTCAACTTTTGCTAACAGGCTCCATTCCAAGTTCTTTCGAGAAACACACTATCCGACACGGAAGTCTACGGTGCTACTTTTCCCATTTCAACCCTTGACGAAGACATGCCGGTCTATCCTCGATGAGTACGGAGGCATCGAGGGCAAGAAAGCCATTTCCCTAGACACCATAGTGCTTTCTCCCACAATTTTTCAGGCTTATAACAGACCAGTAGCATCTAGTGCTAAGAAGCGGCGTGGTTCGACCTCGGGAAGTAAATCTGTCAAGAACAAGTACTATTCCTACCAATTCCACGATACCCCAGCAGTGGCCTATACTGCACCAGAAATCTCACCAATCCAAGTCGAGATCATCGACACCCCTGCTTTTAAACCTGACCTCGTGGTTCCTTTTCTCGAGGTATCCCTGTACCGCAATCTCGACCCTGCTGATCTTCACAATCTGGCTAATGAACCTCGTAAGCCCGTCTCCACAAATCCTCTCCTTGTTGCAAGCGGGGCCAGTGAATTGGACGGGAAAGTGAATGGATACATCTTCATGTACTCAGCAGTACCTACACTTAACCCTCCTTCATATGACGAGACTCTGAGTACGACGGTTTCGAACAGGTATACTACCAATCCCGATGAACTGGCTATTACAACTGTCAAGAGCAACCCGGAAGATTCGTTTTATCTCCTCGATATTATGAGAGGCGCCATCTATGATGCTTGGAGAGAGTTCCGAAACTACCAGAAGAGATGGAAAAAAGGTTCTGAGGGTGACGTGTATTCGCTTGTGTACGGTATCAAGCAACTGTGGAAGATGAAAAGCTATGAGGAAGAGCAGAAGAAACTGATGGAACTTAGAAAAATCTCTACACATCTGGATGATTTGGAAGTCGATCCTAGTTCTCCAGATGCACCACCCCCTATTTTAATCTGCTGTACACATGGTTCTCATCAGGGAAGATCTACTGTATTGATCGAAAGGGGAAAGAAGCTCGCCGCTGATTCCAAATCGTCGTTTGTGTTGATTGATAATGAAAATAATGAAAATGTCGAGGAGACACTAGCCCTCATTATAAGGGAGATTCTTGAGAGGGAGAAGTTACAAAAGATGAAAAAGGCTTTTGGTGCTTGATTAAGTATTTAACGAGATAGTCCAAATAAAATATCACGATGTTATCATAAATTATCTTTAAAAGGGCTAAACAAAAAAAAATGGGTCATAACAACTTAAACTTCCAAGTTTACTCTGTATCCTGGGAAGCGACTCTGATAATCACTCTGCACAGCAAACTCTTTACGGCTATCGATTACTTGATGGAACTCGGCACTATGCGCAAAGATCTCGTTCGCAGATTTCACGCTCAAAAAACCTTCTTCAACAAGTTCAATAATGTGTGAAAACAATGGGTGGTGTGGAACAGCAGCCAAGACTATGTTTTTCTTATTAAATTTGTACTTTGTGTCAAATTCCACAACTGAACCATTAACCGCTTTAGCATAAGCTTGTCCTGTAAATCTTGTGAATGGTTCATACAACTCTGCGGCAAAAACATGCTCCGTAGTTCCAGATCCATAATTCCCCTCAGGAGCCAACGTGAACTCTGAAGTTCCATTTTGTCTTGACTCTAGCACATAAACTTCCTTTCCGCGTAGCACAATTCTCGATCCATAGACATTCGTAACATTGGCCTGATAAGTAACCTTTGGTGGGGCAACTTTCTCGGTCAAAATCGACACGACGAGAGGATAGGCGTGAGATGTTATAACTGAACCAACACGAGCACCGTCAAGCTTAATTGTAGTTTCGTGCGTTGAAGAGATAGCATTAGTCAGAAGCTGGGCATCACCATACTCGTAGTATTGCTGAGCATTAGAATACTTTACATTAGAACTGCAGTGGATGCTCAATGGTAGCTTCGTTCCATTCTTCAAGACGTATGTCAAATTGCTTGTAATGTCAGATTTCTGCTGAGACGTTACAATTTCAAAAAATTTGTCCTCATCAGTAGAAATATGGAAGTCATTCAATCTAGAACTGTTAGTGAATTCTCCCACCTCACCGTAACTGCTTTCAATGTCTTCCGATTCCCAAGAAAGCAAGTTAGCAGCCACAATCCAATTTGATCCAACTGTACCTCCCATTGTCCCATTGGTAATGTCGATATCCAATGCCACATTGCTGTCCCACAACTCCGGAAGGTATGCCGTCAAATCTATTTCAAGAGGTTTGACATCAAAGGCATTCACACCAACAATAGGTCTCCATAGTGCTGGAGAGATTCCTCCAGTGAAGATAACTGGTTCTGGAGCATTAACACTCACAAGCACATTGTTGAGGTATGTATTAACAACACGCACAGGCCCATGTCCTTCAAAATGATGACCATGGTCTCTGAAATGGTTCTTCTCGGGCTCTACCACATTCGAATACCAAAACTCCTCAGCAGCGTTTCCAGAAACGTACAGAGCGATTTTAACTGCAGTGGTATTATGAGGAAGTCTTGGGACTGTGAGAGCAAGCTTATCGGTAGGATAATAGATGAGTGGGGTTCTGTTGGGGTTGGCCTTTATCAACTGAGAGACTCTTTGAGCAGGTTTACTGGTGGTTTCAAAATGATGGAAAATGTTCTTTGGCTCTTCTGGTACGTTGTAGTACTTGGCAGTCAAAGTAGTATTGAATGCACCAGTCAGACGACCCCTAACCAAATTGTCAAGTTGGAGAGTCACGTCGGATTCCCTTTCAAGGAACAATGAAAGGTATTTTGAAACATCCTTGTCCACAGATGAGAATACGAGCTTATTTCCCGGTTCTGCAGTTGAAGTTCTCCATACTGGGATGTCATTGATGAAGACGTGTGCCAATCGATCGTACTGAACGCCATCAACAGTGGTATTCAGTTCGAGAACCACCCTGTTATACCTAATTGAGTCTACAGGAGGATAGAACTTCACAACAGCCGGTTTGCCCCAGGAATCGGCAAAGGTATGCTGAACTAGCACCTGTTCATGAACGAGGTTGGGATGAACAACTGGGAGACGGAACTCGAATGCCTCGTTATCTCCAGGCCAGTCGGGTTTCTTGTTAAAGAGATTGAAGAAGAAAAAACCGAACGACTCGGAAGCAAGTTCTCTGTGTGAAGATACAACCAGAAGTAGAAAGAAAAATGCATGAAGCAGCGCAATGGCCCAACCAAAGACCCTCCAATAATGGGCTCTCGGGGAAGAGCCGAAGCACACGTGTGCATGCTTCTCGTCCATTACCTCGATATCATGCAGCTTCATGGTCCCTTCAAGCTCTAGAACTATTCTCAATTCCCAGAAATCTCCCTAGCCACGCCACAACTACGTTCTGAATGCTGAGAGACTTAGATGGTTTGTGGGTGCTCCAACCCTCAAGGTAATTCACTTACTATATAAACACCCGCGAAACATTACAGTCCCCTATTGTATGGAGCTAGATAAAATTGGGTGTGGTAGACCGTCAGATGGCTAGCATCCCAATTGAGGTTAGAGAAGTGTGATGGGGGCCTAGACTCACCTCTAACGTATCCTGAAACACTGGTCCAGATCCTTCGTTGATATCCAAGGGTGCACAATTGCCTCCAAGCTGTCTGGCCCGGGAGCCCTGTGCAATGATAGCCTAGCTATGGGTCCTTCAACTCTCCATACCAAAAAATCTGGAATATTACGGATACAGCACTTCTCTCCGAGAATATTCTTCTACATACACACTTAAGCTCTTTTCCCGTTCCTTAATCCGTCATAGTGAGCAAGAAGGAGAATGTCTACTATCACCGAGCCCAAAAGCCGATGGCGGGGTACCAGGGCTCGTGATAGGTAGGTAGTTTAGCACAAGGCTACATAACCTATTTTCAGTGCCCGTAACCTCTTTTCATATGTGCCTCATAACCATTGGCGGTAAGGCCACTCAAAATAAAATAGTTACCCGGCCTGTCCTCAAGCGCGGCTCGCCCAATTCGAGTTATCAGCGTGCGAAAGCAGCACGCACGCCCCCTTTGGTCAAGCCCAGCATCCAGAGTACTTCGGCACTCATTAGCTGTTCCGAGGGGCATTCAAGGAGTCAATTCCATCTTCACGTGTTGTGAGCTGTGTTCTGTGCTAGTTCCCAGTGCTTTTTTTCTGGTTGCTCTTTTCTAGCACGTTATTCGATTGCTAACAGGTGTCGATCCATCCATCCATCCATCCATTCAACCTATCGTTTGAAATAGCCAATCACCCAACCATCAACCATGACTGGCATGACCGACAAGGAGCTGTTCGAGTTGAACAAGAAAGCTGTGACTGAAGGTTTTAAGATAAAACCTAGAATTAACTACAACACTGTTGGTGGTGTCAATGGTCCGCTTGTCATTTTGGAGAATGTCAAGTTCCCACGGTACAATGAGATTGTCAACTTGACCTTGCCAGATGGCTCTGTCAGAGCAGGCCAGGTACTGGAAGTACGTGGTGACCGTGCTGTTGTGCAGGTGTTTGAAGGTACTTCTGGTATCGATGTCAAGAAGACCAGAGTGGAGTTCACCGGACAGAACCTGAAGATCCCAGTCTCCGAGGACACCCTTGGACGTATCTTTGACGGTTCTGGTAGACCTATCGATAATGGTCCAAAGGTGTTTGCCGAGGACTACTTGGACATTAATGGATCCCCAATTAATCCTTATGCTAGAATTTACCCAGAAGAGATGATCTCCACCGGTATCTCTGCCATTGACACCATGAACTCTATTGCTAGAGGTCAAAAGATCCCGATCTTCTCGGCCTCTGGTCTTCCACACAACGAGATTGCTGCCCAGATTTGTAGACAGGCCGGTCTTGTAAGACCAACCAAAGACGTACATGATGGTCACGAGGAGAATTTCTCGATTGTGTTTGCTGCTATGGGTGTGAACTTGGAAACTTCCAGATTCTTCAAGCAGGACTTTGAAGAGAACGGCTCCTTGGAAAGAACCTCTTTGTTCCTTAACTTGGCCAATGACCCAACTATTGAAAGAATTATCACTCCAAGACTGGCACTCACAACTGCTGAGTACTTGGCCTACCAAACTGAGCGTCACGTCTTGACCATCCTCACAGATATGTCCTCCTATGCCGATGCTCTCAGAGAAGTTTCTGCTGCTAGAGAAGAAGTCCCAGGTAGAAGAGGTTACCCAGGTTACATGTACACAGATTTGTCCACTATCTATGAGAGAGCTGGTCGTGTTGAGGGAAGAAACGGTTCCATCACCCAGATCCCAATTTTGACCATGCCAAACGATGATATCACCCACCCAATTCCTGACTTGACTGGTTATATTACCGAGGGTCAAATTTCTGTTGATAGACAGTTGCACAACAGAGGTATTTACCCACCTATCAATGTGTTGCCATCCTTATCCCGTCTTATGAAGTCTGCCATTGGTGAGGGTATGACTAGAAAGGACCATGGTGATGTGTCGAACCAATTGTACGCCAAATATGCTATTGGTAGAGATGCTGCTGCCATGAAGGCCGTTGTCGGTGAAGAGGCTCTCTCCACTGAGGATAAACTCTCTTTGGAGTTCTTGGAGAAGTTCGAAAAGACTTTTATCTCACAGGGTGCTTACGAGAACAGAACAGTCTTTGAGTCCTTGGACCAGGCGTGGTCTTTGTTGAGAATCTACCCTAAGGAGATGCTTAACAGAATTTCTCCGAAGATTCTCAACGAGTTCTACGATAGAAGAAATGAAGAGGCCAAACAAGATGAGGGTGAGCTTGAGAGAGCTGAAGGGAACCTTATCGATGCTTAAGCTTCATATGTCTTCTTTTTTATTGAGTTAAGTTTTGCAAAATAGAGACCACAAAAACGAAAAATAACTGTAGACCTTCTTTTTCTAAAATAATCCTTCTCTAAAATCGTACCCAGTTTGTCTGGCACAGTGATACAGGTGTTGCGTCCGGTTGACGGTTGAAGAACCAAAAGCATAATGGAAAGCCACTGTTAGTGGAAGGCGCTACTCGATCTGTGGAAGGCGCTACTCGATCTGTGGAAATTATATTAGACATGAACCTATTGATATTCTTAATAGTTTATTCACATTGAAACCAAATACGAACCCCAGAATACTCTCCAAAATAATTGTAAGAATAACAATGGCAAAAAGAACTATATTTTTTTTCAAGAACTCTTTAGAACAATGAAGGTATGAAAGCTGTAATTAAATCTCAATTCTGAATCTTGTAAGCGAAACTAATATTGGAAATACAAATAAAAAAAAAACATTTTCCATCTCCTTTTATAGGTAAATTGGGTCATGTAGAAAGAAAAACTTTTATTTGTTTTCTTTAGTTTAAAATTTTCTCTAAATTCCCACTTTTATTGATTTATTAAAACAAATAACTACAGATTGTACCTAGATGGTGTGCGGATGTCTTCTTATCAGATGTTCGGATGTATATTCTCGTATGTGCGTGCGGCCAACTGGGATCGGATTACTCGACTTTTTGTGGGTGTTTTCTCCAGATGAGCAAATTTCGGGTCTTTTTCTCTCGTCTGAAGGTAATCGTGTTTAATTTCCACAATGGACTTTGAAAAAGTCTTTTCGTTTGAGATTTTCTTTATCATTTTGCGAGAATCGCTTGAGATTATCGTAATAGTATCGATTCTTCTTGCATTCCTTAAACAGAGTCTCGTGTTGCACTATGGCCGGAACAGCGTGGAAACAGTATCCATAGCTACGGAAGACAGCTCTGCCTCCAATACATTGCTTGAAACGGACGTTCTTGCTGATGTTGGTGTTACAAACGTTAACCAAAAGCTTTCTGAGACAGGTGACAAGATGTACAAACAGTTCCGGGTGCAAATCTGGTTAGGGAGCATGCTTGGGCTGTTCATTGCGTTTCTGATCGGAGGTGTCTTTATTGCTGTATTTTACATGATTGGTACCGATATTTGGTCGCTGAGCGAGCACTACTATGAAGGCTCACTCAGTTTGCTTGCATCGGTTATAATCTCTGTCATGGGCATGTTTTTCCTCAGACTGTCGAAACTGAAGCAGAAATTTAGAATCAAGTTGGCAAACCTTCTCTTACACACCTCGGTTGAGCAGCTTGAAAGCTCGAATAAAAGATCCCGGATCCAGTTTTACTTGGAGAAATACTCTCTCTTCATTCTTCCATTTATTACTTGTCTGAGGGAATCACTTGAGGCATTTGTATTCATCGGTGGTGTCGGCCTAACACAGCCGCTCTCTGCACTTCCGCTGTCGGCATTGCTTGCCATAATGACATCTGGTGTTGCTGGATATTATCTCTATAAATCTTCAAACTCCATGTCCCTCAAGATCTTCCTCATATTCACAACATGCTTGCTATACTTAATCGCTGCTGGGCTGTTCTCTAAAGGGGTGTGGCAGTTTGAGTTACAAAGGTACATCAATTTGTGCCATGGCCAGGACATGTCAGAAGTCGGATCAGGCCCGGGGTCGTACGACATTATGAATTCTGTGTGGCATGTGAATTGTTGCAACGGTGAGATGGATGGCTTCTGGATGCTCTTCACTGCCATTCTTGGTTGGACGAACAGTGCCACATGGGGGTCTGTCATCAGCTACAATTTGTACTGGGTCACAATCATTGCTGCCATTAATATGCTGAAATTTGAAGAGCATAATGGATACATCCCTTATATACCTCTGTCATGGCAAAAGAAGAAACTGCTGAAGAAACTAAAACTATGGAAGATGGGCCAGAGAATGAACAGTACACATACGACTGGCTACATTCCACAACACTTACTCCAGGACTCGAATCTCCAGTCGAACTCTCTAGGTCCAAATACCCCATTGCTTTCTAATTGAACAGATTGCTTTCTAATTATCCTACATGTGAATGAAATGCGCAAAACGACGTCTCACATAGCCACACTGAAAACATGTGCGGCTGGTGTCTACATGAATATCACGACATAGCTTTGTTTTTTGCTGTCATATTATAGTGATCGTAATAAACTTCCTCAAAAAGGAATTTTTCTAGAGTTTCAGTCCTATCAGAAGCTAGAAATACCAGAAGGGGTGAATCTAGGAAAAAAATGCTTCCACTGAGATTCGAACTCAGGATCGCTACATTACTAGTGTAGCGCCTTACCAACTTGGCCATAGAAGCTGTTTCCGTTCTGTTGTAAGAATTAGGTTATTGAAATATTAAAGCAGTCAAGCAGTCAAGCAGTCAAGC